>WEIU01051962.1:1387-19511 GCA_013389925.1 Aegithalos caudatus
ATGTGCTTAGCAGATAAATCCCAACTACACAGAGACAGATGCCACCACTCACACTCAAACAAGGTAGAGACTGCACTTAAATTTCCACTCTCCACTCCAACTCTGCATTAAAGTCTCTATTTTTTCAGAGTTTTGTGTTTCATCCTCAAACTCATTCACTTCTGAATTTCTTTGCCAAGACTGCTAGGTGTGTACACTGCAGTTTATAATATGAACTTGTTTCATGACAAGAGGCTAAAAGAACAAAAATCGCTTGTCCTAAACCAGGTGGGTACCAAAGTATCTATTATTCCTGGATATATTCTTGTAAGTAAAAGAATCTCCCCAAAACACTTAAAAATCTCTTGAAACCTTTCTTTCTCTAAAGAACTGTCATTTATCAGTTAACAAAAAGAAATTAAAATGTCTTCTGGATTTCAAGAGTGACTGATTACTTAAGTATGACCACTCCTAAATTCCTCTTAGGAGTTTATATGCATCATAAGCAATTTTAGCTTTATCATCTGATCACGTTTTGTATTTTATGCATCTGCTTTGCAAATCCATGGCTCATGTTGGAATACAAGGATACAGAACAGTCTTCAGCCACACAAGTACAGTCAATTTTCACAAAATTTTAATTCTGATCATCTAGTCTGCAAAACATATTTTAAAGAGCCTATAGTGAAAGTCAGCTTTTTAGGCCTTTCAAACAATAAAGGCCACTTTCCTCAAATACAAAGCATAATTATTCCTTTTTATCGCTATCAAATGAAGTTATGGTAATTTCCAAAAGCATATCCTACTCAAAAGGTTTCAACTTACATAATAATTGCCAGTTAACCACTGTTTCTTGGTTTTACAAACAAAAGTAAGCTGCACCACCTTTTCATTAGGTACAAAGGAAAGAGTTTATAGAAGCATTTCAAATACCTAGTTATGACTTTTTGCATAAAGTCAATGACAGGCAGTAACTGCTTCAAAACCAATAGGTTAAATGTTCCAAAAGTGTCTTCAGAAAACAAAAACACACAAAAGCATCAGAATGCAACACCCAAAACAACACTTTCACAAAGTGAAATGACTTCAATATTCTACAAAATCTTGTGAAAAGCTTAGATTGAACATTCTTAGAAAACACCTGCATTGTCAGTGCTATCACTCTCCTCTGAGATTCTCCTCGAGGACCTCAGACCATCATTAAATGAAAAAGAGTGCTACAAAAACAGGAAGCAAACAAACTAATACATAAAGTCACACAGAACACCCAAGTCACACTTAAAACTGAAGATGTAAGTTATCACATCAATTATCATTAATGTTTTCCATGAGGCTTCACAAGAGTGACTCCTTCTCAAAACAGTTTGATCTCTAAATCTAGCTCCCAGTTACTCACTGTCAAGGGTGGATTTCTGCATTAAAGCAGTAATCAGTAATAATCAGGATCATTCACTTGAAGTTATGCTACAGAGAAATGCAAGTAAATAAAAGAAGGAGAGAAGAGCATCTCAATCTCCCCTCTCCAATTATGAAGAGTGGTTATATACACATGACAAGTGTTTTATGGAAGGCAAAGGTGTTTAACGCTTCAGCAATCCAAAACAAAGAAAATCCCCACAAAAAAACACAAACCGTTGCCAAACCTCTCTTTCTGCAAATCATCCCACTTTTTTTACACAATAATGTAATAATCAAGAAGGAATATGAAAGACAAGTAGAAAGAGATAAAAAGACTGCACTGGACATGAAGCTTGGAAAACACCTGCAATATGACACAACGGGATTTGGAGCAGGGAAACTTGGACTTCCTGAAGAATCTGAGAAGCTTCTGCAAACAAAGCAGTAATATCCAGGAGCCATAATCTACAGCCATGCTAACATATGAGAAAGGAAACCCTTCCTTTAAAGTGTCAGAGATAATGAGAGAGTATTTATCACAATATGTAGGGCATAGCAATGAATGAGAGCAAGACAACTCTTCCCACAACCCAGCAAAGAATATCCATAGACTTTTAAACTCCTATCCCACCTGTATCCATCACAAAGCACTACATAGTTCAGTATTGAAAAATATTACACACTACCCATTCTGTAAACTATTCAACCTCCAGAGCAGCAGAGAAAATACAAGTTTCCCTTCAGAAATCCTCATCTGCACCCCTCCAAGAGGCTTTGATCTCTTTCAGCTGCATTGATAACACTGTTTGCCTAGCAAGCACATTCTGCATGACTGCACCTAGAAAATACCAAAATCCAGCACTAAGAACATCACATCTTTCATCATGCCCCATTCAAATTCTGCAAGCAAAATCTACAGAGAACTAAGCTGCAATTACTATTCAGGTACATGTGCTTGTTGCTCAGGAGTTTTGCTAATGGAATATAAAAAACAATAAAATCAATCTACAGCACAAAAATTAGAATTAAAGCGCATACAAGTTGCTTTCAAATTAATTTGGGTCACAATATTGATATAACAGGTCAGCATAGCAACAGTATTATCACTGCAGGATATTCTGAAACACTCATATAATGCCTTTGTATCTGACCTGTTGTCAGTCTACACAGTAAAATGGAATTGCTTCCTTTGCCTCTCCAAAAGCCAGATGTATGGAACAAATCTGTGGAATTTTATTGAGTACAAGAATATCTAAAAAAATTATATTTTCTACAATATTTTAAAACCCACTTAAATCACTAAGGGAATAAGCACTGTGAAATTACATGAAGGTGAGGTTTCTAGCCTTCATTCCCAATTCTAGCACTCAATTCCCATAATGACTGCTCAACTTGAAACTTGAGGACAGACAATGCCATTAAAAAGGAATTCCACATAGTTTGTTTTTTTTTTCTTTTTTTTTAATCCTGTTAACTGTTATAAACTGTTTTCCATGCAGCAAAGAAATGCAGTGATCTTGTTAAACTACAGTTTTTGAGTTAACTTCAAAAAGTGCAGCTTCAGGATAGAAGACTACCTTTAATCTAACAGAAGAAAGGAAGAACAATACAGATGAAAACACAGCTCCTATAAAAAATAATTTTCATCAGCTTTACTTCCTCCTCCAAACCTTTGACACTTGCATCAACAAAGACTTTCCACTACAGAATGACTCATTCTGCCACAACAGCTTAGACACTGTGATGTTCACAGAAGCAGGACCAACAGCTGACCTTTCTGTCAGAGAGAATTACCAATAACCCACAACACAAAGATCGTAACTAAGTGAAACCTCCTCTTTATTTTCCTGAGAAAAATTGCATCTTAGGAACCAGCCCCACTATAGTATGAAACAAAACCTCAGGACCAAAAGATCAGAGGTACTAAAAACATTTTCACAATATAAACGTAATGGAATGAAGTCAATGCAAGCCCACTGCAGTATATGACAAATTATACACAAAATCTTATACTAAGGCCAAAATTCAAGTGTATAACTATCACATCTACAATCCAAAAAATTATTAACTTTCATAAATGCAGCTTGAATGCCCATGTGAACCTTGTATTATCATAGATGTAAATTTTTTACTGTATACTTCATATGCATTGTCCCTGCTTCCTGTTGCCTATCTGTCCCCAACAGCAAGACTAATTAGCACAGAAACTCTTGGGATGAAACAAACATTACTGTAATCTTTAATATTTTCCTGCTAACTTTCACCTCACAGATCAAAAAATTAACTTTCAAAAGACACCCATCCCCAGTCAGATGAAACAAGGTATTTCCTACTGACATCAAAACAAAGTAAGTTGTTTTCAGAGTAGTCTACCAGAGCCACCACATTCTGTGTGCAGCCATCAGCCACACTTCATTCTGAATAAACCAAAGTTTCATAACCTTTTACAAAAGGTATTATTACAAAAGCAACATGAAGTGCCCTCACGTAAGATTTATGGGTCAAAAAGCAGCTACCATTAAAAATGAAAAAAAAAAAAAAATTGCCAAGGACACTCCTCAAAAGCATTACAGGCACTACTTTCCAACTCTTAATTTTCAAACCTACAGTTTATGATCAGCAAAATCAGCTTTGTAACACAGCTGCTGCCTGCCCTCTGCAGGGTGTGCTTTGTTAAGCTGCAGTGGACAGCATTTACACAATCAACCAGAGAACACACAGATCCGTTCTTTGTACAAAGTGAAACGTGCAGGTAACTGAAGAAATCAAACAAAAAATGTTTTCAACAATAAGCACTACCAACAGTTTGGCAATTATTTAATCATTCATTAGGCTGATTAAATTAAAAATAAAGCTACAGAAGATTACATCATATCCCCAAGTTAAAACATACCACCCTTATAAACTATATTGATGATCTATATATCATATAGAGACTTTCCCAACACCCTTATACTGAGGACCTTGCAGCAACTGTCAATACATACTCTGAAAAAAAATATACCCAGCAAAAGCTTGTTAAGAAAGTTGTTGTTATTATTATGATTAGGAAAATTGTTTCAAAGTGGTGACATGACAGTGACAAAAGGGAAAAGTGATTGATATGCATCTGGTGCATCAAAATACCCTGAAGGTCTCCAACAACAGGAGAGAGGTACAGGCGGAGTTCAATCATACCTGAAACTAGGTAAAAAGCGAGTCAAAACCAAACAAAGCCTCCTTTGAATTAATCATGACATATTTAAAAGAGGAAAAATAACAAATAGCAATGGGCCTCAATAAAATATTGCTTAACTTTCTACTATTTACCTACAACCTATCACTGCTGTGCAACTAAGACAATTGCTAGGGAGCGAGACCAGAAAACTGAGAGGAGAAGAATTAAAAGTACAGACAATCCCCTATAACATTTTTCAGCTGCATCTTAAACCTCCCCCAAAATAAATCAGAGTTCTCCACTATTTACTGTGTTTAAGACTGTTCCTTTTGAACAGTCCCAATTTGGAGGAAAAGAAACGGGTTATTACATCCACCTCAAACCAAAATACAACAGGAAAATTGAAGGGGGAGAATGAAAGTTCAGGCACTGGAAGTCTGATTTTTCACTGTCATTGCTACTTGCAGAGCTGCAATCCCTGTATTTAGAGCATCTTCAGGAATCAACCAGGCCACAAAAAACAAAACAGTCTGCCCTTACTTTAACACTAGAAGTGCAGACACACAGTGAACAACAGAAACTCTAGTGCTGCAGAAAGCACTCACTTTGTCATACTGACACACTCATTCCCACCTCCTCTCTTATGCCAGGCACCAGCTTCCTGCAGCTGTACAGCAACATGGATCAGGTTAACTCAGAAGATATTTCCCTTCCCTTCATTCCTTGTGGAAGAAATTGTCAGTGCTGGCAGCTGGAGGAAACTGTCCTGCTGGCACCCTGTGTTAACTTGAAGGAACCATGAAACAGCAACCTCTGCCAAGCTGGACACTTCATTCCCACTCCTGCACCAGCATCAGCACACAGCTGAGCCCAGCAGGATAAGCCAGCAGGCACTTACTGGTTTTTGTCTCAGGCTATGCTGGCTGGGCTGGGAAGTCTTGACACAGGTCTAGATGAGCACCAGACCAAAGAAGGCAGCAGAAACGCAGCAGCCTAGCACAGACTGGCAGTCCTGATGAACTAAGTGCAAACTGCAGTTTGTCACAGGAATAGCAAATCTCTCAAGTATTTTAAAGACTTAGTCCACAACACATGGAATTTAGATAAATTAATTTTCTACAGTCACAAACTAAAATTTAGAATACTGCAATCTTAAGGCTATTTCTATAACTGGCATTCAAATTATTAGATTCCAGAGTTACACGATAATTTCTCTCTAACTTAAAAAGATAAGCTTTTCCTCTATAATAAAACTCTGATAGAGGAATATCTTAGAAACAGTCTTAAATCCATTAAAATGGCAATAAAGTGTTTGAAAATTCATGTGTGAAACTACAAAAAGCTGAAAAAATACTTCTGAGTGAAAACTCAATATCTCTAACAGAAATGTCAATCTACTTACAGCAGAAAGCTGCATTACTGAAAAAAGCATTTCCTCCAGCAATCAAACTCATGGAGCCTGGTTTCTTGTGGCTGTCTTCCCAAAGCTGATCACAGTTTTATTACAAATGGCACAGATAACATTATTCTTAATATATTTCCCTCCCCCATGGATTCTCTAGTGTCCAAGAGTACATGCACTACTGAATACAAACTAAATCAAATATCTTGTCTCTTTCTGACCACTTACAGTGGCAACTTCACACTACTGACACAGGCTGAATATTCAAAGAACCAAGAGACCAATTAAACCCCAAATTCGGCAAGCTGGTACCCATTGATAAGCTGTCACCAGCAAATACATAGAGAAGTTCAGAAACCATGCCCACTTCAATCACCTGACAAAACATTCACATTTATTTGCTTTCAGTATAACCTCTATATTAGAAATAAAAGAAATAAACTCTCACTACTTGACAAAAAAAAAGGTCAAACAAACAACCAAAGGAACAGCTGTCTGGATTCATTTCTTGTAATTAGCATTGCATTTTTACTGTTTTAATATCAGGCTTTAGTATGATGAGGGTATCAAACAAACCATAAAAACAGAGTCATTTTTACATAATGCAACAAGGGTCATGCCATATATTTATGCTGACACAGCCAGTAAAGTCTGAGCCAACTTCTACTCTGCAATGACAAACTAGATTGTGTTACCCTGGTTTCTCAGTCCTGTGGGATGAGCTGGAATCAGCACCACACAGGGTTAAGACATCCAGCTACACTGACCAAAGGAGAAAAACGCTGGTGCTATCTGATACTCTGCATGCAGGAGCTTTGGCAACCAGGCTAATTAGTCAGGAGTTTGAAGTAGGAATGCTAACAAGCCTAACAAAAAAAACAAGCACCTGATTCTCCTGAAGTAGACAAACTGAAGCCTGGAATCTACATGAAAAAAGAAACCCCCAAAAAACCAACCAACCAAAAACTCAAAACTCAATATTCTGGTTTAAATACAACCTTTGAATAGATTTCAAAAAGTTACTTCCCAAATAGGCTGTGAAGTAGGTTTGAAGTAATAATACAAGGTCAAAATGTACCACTAAATGCATTTTATTGAAAGAAATTCTATAGAAATGTGGCGAAGGACCTCTTTTTGAACTAGTACTGTTTTTCTTCCCCACCTAAAATACCTACTTTCCCCTTTACTTTTTAAGGGCAAACCAGCCATACTTCAGGCTATGGAATAATCAACATCTACAAAAATAGTTCTGAAAAAAAACCCCAAACTGAAAAACTGCACTGATGAATGAAATTTAGTGAGATGATCTGTGTCATAGCCAAAGACACACAGCCACACTGCTTTTATATGCTGCTCTGTCTAGAGTACACATACACAAGCTAAAACATCCTTCTGGTTACTTTTACCATACATTCAGAAAACATGATATTCATTCACTAAAGATACAACCAACCATGCAGTCAAATTAACACATGAAACTACCACACCATTTTCGACATCAGAAGGCATTAAGTTGAACATTTAAAAAGAAATGTGGTTGACATTGCAACTTCCAAACAGGAGCATGTCCCAAAATGAGCTGTGTTTTTGTTTTTTGATTTTGTTTTGTGGTTTTTGTTTTGTTTTGTTGGGTTTTTTTTGGTTTTTTTTTTTTTTGGTTTTTTGTTTTGTTTTTTTTTAATTCAGTCACTCAAAAACTCCTCCAGGAAGTCTCACTTTGAATGACTTATTTATTTTTATATTTAAAGGAATCAGGTAATTTCTTAAAACTTACAAAGCAGTTTATTAATGCCATTAGTTACCTTAATGTTGGACTACCAAGGCTACAGACAGCTTGTGAAAAATCTATAGAGTAATTCTAATAGTTTAGTAAAATTAATCTTTTGATAGCCTTCTCTCTGCATATCCTGTTTAATCCTGTTGTATAATCTTTGGCAACAATTTCATCAAGTACTGTGCTTGGTGAATGACATTCAGCCTCAGTTAGTTGCATTTAAAAACAACTACTGACAGCTAAAAAAGGGCTTTCTCTGCAGTAACACCATATACAGTATCTTCATACTGACAGTGGGTTTGCACTCCCTGTTCTGTGATGTTTTCTTTTGACTGTTCTCATACTACAAAATCCTCCAGTCTAACATCAAAGCTAGCTCAAAGCAGTCCCAAGTATATAAAAAGGTTTCTTCCTAAGGCACCTGCACAACCAAAACATTACTTTGCTTCTGATTTTACCCCGTCACTGCTCTGTTTACTTTTAGATTTGAAAGAGAAGATACCATGTAGCTATCAACATAACAATACATTTTAATGTTTTGTGCTTGAGCAGGCACCCTTCTCACTGAAGAAGCATTTTACATTCGAATTACCTACCAAGTTCCTTTCCTCCAATGGGGTTCCACACTTGCTCCCAATCTACAATACTGTCTGTTTTGCCAGACTGGAAGCAAGTTCATTGGCTGCAAGATCCTGCTCTTTAAACAGAGCTTATCTAACATGAAAATCTCTGTACCTGAATACTTTATTCTTTTATGTATCTTCAATATTATTGTTGTTATAATTATAATTATTATTATTATTAAGCACGGAATGTACTAGTCACATAGAATTAGAAAGAAATTCCCCAAAAAGTCCCTAATTGTTGATTACTGGATGGCTATCTCAAGAGAAAAATTATTCTGAAAGAGAAAATATGACACTAAGCAATAATGGCAACTAGCAGTTACATTGGAAGGGGCTTTCCCTACCTACCCCCCCCTCCAGCTGTGTGTCATTTTAATTGTTTCAACACAAGCATTAGGTGAACTCTAATAGGCCAGTTCAGAGAGAAAAGCCCAACAAAAACTAATCCTAGTCTCCCAGCTCCCCTAACAACTTCACCATGGAGTCACATAAACCCCAATGCCAGCATAAAGGAGGGATTAAAAAAGCCCAAACAAACCTGTTCAATTGAAGAGTGTGTGAAGAGAGCACTCTCTTGCAGCTAGAAAGCCATTTCACCAGCTTAAGCTATAAATATGAAATCTCACCCACCTACTTTTCCCTTGGGCAGCTATTGCCACCCAAAATAAAACCAATAGCAGTAGTTTACAGAGGTAAGGAATGCTTCTGGAGTTCCAGAAATCCAGCCAATTGTTGGCTGTATGATAGAGGCTGGCTTCCACAGTGGAAATAATCTGGTTATCTGTGGGAATGCGGGAATTTCACCATCCTTGTCTAAACATCTATTTCACTTGCATAAGGATGAACAAACAAAACATTATGAAAGCAATACAGTATTTGAAACTCAGTATAATAGACATAAAAAGGCTATTAAAATAAAATCAGACTATAATTCAATTATTAAATCATTTAACTGAGAACTTAAGTCACATTTTTGTTTTAGTACTAGAGGACATAGCAACCCATGCCTATGAGTAGCATTACACAATTAAACAGGTTGCCACTTCTTCAACTAAAAGTTACAAAACGTATCAAATACCAAGGTGATGTTATTTTCTATTGTAAATAGTGTTCTCTTCAAAACATCAGGAGCCACCCAGTGCAGAGCACATTAGAGCTCCAACCACCAGCTTTTAAGTCCAGCCTCCAAATCTCTTTATATGTTCCAAGCATAAAAAAGCAAGGGTTCAGCCCAAGCAGGAATGGCACAAATGTTACAGGAATTAGTCAGCAGTGCCAAGAGATCTTCCACAAAATACTGCTGCATCAGATGTTGTCCACACACAAACACTGACAGAGTTTTACAGCCCTGAGAGTCTCCGGGGCAGAGACTACAGTAGCACCATTCCAACAAAACAAGCCAGAAGAGGAGACTAAACAAAATTATTAAAAGACAGTGAGATTGAAAAAGCAGGCAATTAACAAAGTCAATCCAGAGACAGGGTGGGCTACACACGTTTAAAAACCTCAGATCTGCTACAGGTAACATTTCATTGTACCACCAGTCATTAAAACAGAGAAGCACTCAAAAAAGCTACCTTCTTTCTGTAACTGCAGTATTTCAGCCACTGCCACTGTATCTTCCCTTTTTCTCCTACTGCTTCACAGTCTCTTATTCCATGCTCAGGACAACAATGCAAACACAGGGACTGTGAGTAATTGCCAATGCTATTCCCGATAGAGGAAACAGCAGTTGACCAGTTGATTACATAGGAAGCTCCTCATTTCCTTTGCAGTTCTCTTCATAATAGCAGAAATAATCTAGAGAAAAGTATCATGTGGTAGTAGCATAAAGACCAATTCCAGCGACTTTTTGTCAGAAAGAATTAAAGTCAGAAACCACCATTAGTTTTTACAAACAATAGTTGAGATATACACACCCCAGTTAAAAAAAAAAAAGTTTGACTTATTATTTTATAATTGTTGATCATGCCCTCTCAAATACTTTGGAATTGAGTCTCTCATTAGAGTAAGTGTCCTGTGCAAAACTACTCATGTTTTATGAAAAATTATGATTCTCAAACAGTAGCAAGGCAGCTCTTTTCCCAGTCATAAATGCTAATATATCATTACTTCTTTAAAATTATATAAGACATCTTAAATTATCATTTTGTTGCAATATAAAATAATGCAGAAATCTGGCTTCACTTTTAGACATGAGGAGGGGTTGAAAGGCAAGCATGGAACTGATTCAGTTGATTAAGTGCTCCAGATTTCAAGTAGTGAAGAATCACTTGCTCACTTCTCATTTTAGCATCAGAACAAATCTAATCTAGTAGGTCAGCAACCAAGCTAATACTGCCCCCACATTCTGTAGTGCCTTGCTCTGTTTCACAAAGGGTTGCCACTGCCTTCTTACAGAAGAGTGAGGAAGTTTCAGAGGGCAGGTCAGTCAGCTCATCAGTTACAAGGCTGGGTGTGTGGAGTTGGGAGGAGATAGGAACAACAAAAAGACAACTGAAGAGCTGAATACTTAATCATCACATAGGCATCCTCCACATTAGTACTTTCTTCCTCACCCTTCCTTATCCACCCTAGTCTGGAGTAATGAAATTAAAAATAAACAATGCATTTCTGTATTTGTACATTACTCAGTCTAGGCAGCGACTTCATTCCTGAAACTGAGAGAACAGATGACTACAAATGTTACAGAACACACTCAGTGGCTCCATTCCAGAAGAGTTTGTTCACTCAGCATTAAGACTTCACGTTGTCTTAACCGAGGCACTCTCCCCCCACTCACTGCTATCACTGTCTTTAGCTGAACAGATTCCACTTACGAAAGGAGACTACCAGAAGGATATTTTCCTTGAGGAATTACAGTTCTGATCTCTGAACTTCTGGAGCAAACCAGTCCTGATCTAAATGACTTCCCAGGGTGCACAATAAACCTTTTTAACCATGTTTTTTGGAAGGAAATCCTAGAACAAGCATCTGGATTTAGGGATTAACAGCTAAAGTAGTAGTTCTGCTATTTAAGAATGGCTAGCAGATTTCTATCAAAATAGATTCAAACATAACCTGCAGAAAAGGTGACTTAAAGCTTCTTTAAACTTAGTATCAACATGTACAATTTAATGCTGAGTTTCTGAGATTTTTCTTACTTGATTTATTTCAGTTTAGAATTACAATTATACTAATACTGGCCTAAGGACATTTGCAGAATTAACAAATTAATGCTATCCAAGTTTCCAAATATTAATTTAAACAATAAAAATGCTCCATTGAAGTAACAAAGTAGTTACAAACATCTGTGGCCAGACAAGATTATAGTCTACTTTCAAACTAGTACTTCAGCATTTCTTCCATTAAAAATGGTACACTACTAGCAAAGCCTATTTTTCAGCATCACACAGAGACCTGTATCACAATAGCAGAATTCTAAACAAAGGATGTGAGGCTGAGTATGAATAATTGAACTAGTCAACCCACCATACTGTACAAATACAGTTTTATACACTAACCATAGTCAGGAGTGAAAGCAAGTCTTTATTCCCAATAAACACATATCAACAAAAATAATCCAGCACAGCTCATTCACTGCAACTATCCATTCCAGTAACCAACACGGGTGTGTGATCTGGAGAAGGAAGAAGCACAGGAACAGAAAATGGGAGCAAAACTGTGTGGAATTTACACAATTTACAAACACTTACTGTCCTGCAGCACTAGTACTTCACCCTATCTCCACTGGGCAATCTATCACACAGGATACATTGACAGAACATAGTTTGCCTAAGTAAAAGTGATCCTGAAACATTAAGGTATTTTCAGTCCTGAAGGTTGTGTAGGATGGGTAGAAGAAAGCTATGCTCAACTTCCAAGACAATCTAAGCATTTCAATATTCAAAGCTTTCAAGTACATGCCTATATGTTTTGCCAAAGGAAATTCTTCAAGGTGGGCGTTCGAAGGTGGGGGGTTTTTGCTTTGCTTTTTGCTTGAGGTTTTGTGTGACTTTTCAGTTCAACAGAATTCAACAAGGGCAAAAGCAAATTCTTGACACTGAAAGGTAAAATGTCTTGCAACAACCAGGCTGAAGAAACAACTGGCTGGGAAGAAGTTCTGCTAAAGAAAATCTGAGGACAGCAAGCTGAAGATAAGTCAGATGCATGCCCTGGCAGCAAAGTCATCATGCTTAATTGCATTAGCAGGAGGAATACAAGCTTTAGGTCAAATAAAACAATTGTACTGCTCTAACCATCACTCTTGTTTTGGGTTGTCAGTACAGGAAGGACAGAAATAAGCTGAAGTTCAGCAGAGAGCTAAAGAATGATCAGGAAGCTGAAGAACCATCTCAGGAGGCAAGAGAGAAGGAACTGGGTTTTTTGCTCCTGGAAAAGAGCTGGCTTTGGGAAAACCTACAAAGCAACTCACAGGATCTGCAAAGAGGCCGAGACAACAATGCAGGAGGGAAAAACAGGGCATGGTGGGAGGACAAGAAACACTGGACATAAGTTGAAACAAAATCAGCCTTTAAACTGACTATACAGAAAACCTTTTTCACCATTAGGACAGTGAAGGAAGGTGCCCAGAGTTACTGCAGTTACTGGTCCTTAGGGGGTTTTCAACACCTTATGAGAAAAGCCCTCGGGGCATCAGGACTGACCTTGCTTCAAACAAGGAGGTTGGACTAGAAATCTCCTGAGGTCCATTCCAAATCAAAGTATGCTAGGATCATATTTAAATATTTGTGGAGGACAGGCTAATTTTCCGAGACTGTTCAGCTACAGAAAACACTAATTGTTACAGAAGCCAGGCAGGCAGATACCCTTAATTTAGACGAGATGACCTCCAGCCAACAGGAGAGCTCCCAGTACCAAGATGTCCCAACACGTGGGTCTAAAGAAGGCCCACGACACATGAGGGGATGAAAAAAGCTAAACAAAGTAGTTTAAGTGACAGCATAACATTTGCAAATTTCTCTTCGGGTACAAGCCCAACTGGTAGACATTAGAGACAGTAAAGCCTATATAAGTGGTTCCACCACACATAAGAAGAGTCATTAATAATGCAATGCAATCCATCACAATTGGAAATAAACTGGAATGGGTATATACACCATGGAACCATCTAAGATTACAGGATAATTCAGGGAGAAAGGAGTTTCCAATCCAACCTCCTGGTGAAAGGTCATGTCTGGGGTCTTATCAGGTTCTTTTGCAGCTTTATCCAGCCTGCCCTTAGAAATCTCTACGGACAAAAACTGCACAACCTCCCTGTGCAACCTGTTCCACTACTTGACTATTCACTGGCATCTGAGAAATTTTCTTTTGCAGAACACTTTTGTAGTTAGTGAATTGCATAATGATTTCACTTTTAATGCAGATAAAATTAACTGTACACATGAAATACTCTTTTAACATAGAAGTTCATTCAAGAAAGATTATGTAACAAAAAAAATGAAATATCAGAAAACTCAAGAGAAACAGAAATTTAAGGCAAAAACTCAGAAGTGGCTTTAAAAAAATTTCAGTATTTCCCATCCTCCCTACATCCTCAAACCAGTGAGATTTCCACAGGTTCTATATGTTACTTTTGAAAGCACTTCAGTCCTGAAGCTCCAGACAAGCATCTGAGTGGAACAAGGGAAGTGACTCACAACCATCAAGAAGTATTTGTTGCTATCCTATGATTGCTATAGGGTATGTGGGGCACAGGAAAGCAGGAATGGGTAGAAATATTAATATTAATAATAATAATTAATAATTATGAGCTAACTACAGTTTGATTTTGAGAACACCACAAAGCAAAAGAACAACAGAAGAACACAAACTCAGAAAACAGGAATGAAAGGAAAAGTGGGGTAGATTAAGATAAAAGAGACCAAGGGAGGAATTACCAGAGGGCTGGAGCACCTCTCTACAACAACACCTGAGACATTGGGGTAGCTCAGCCTGGAGATCTGAAGACTTTTGGGAAGAGTTTTTATAGCAACCTTACAGTACCCTAGAGGTGGCTCCAAGAAACGTGAAGAAGGACTTTTTACAAGGGCATGTATTGGACAGGAATAAGGGGAATGGTTTTAAACTGAAAAAGAGTAGATTTACATTAGTTATTATGAAGATATTCTTTAGTGTGAGGTTTCCCAGCAAGGTAGTGGATGCCCCATCTTGGAAGAGTTCAAGGCCAGCAAACACATCATCTTCTCCCCAAAGAAGGGCTGAATTTTTCAGACATTCTTCTGAATGACAAAGTAGAGAAAGCATAATTTTCTCTGTAAGGATACAGGTGTCCATTTTGTAAGCTTTTCTCTTTGGAGCAACCCATACTAATAAACTTAGATGGATTCACTAGCAACATCAAAGTCAGAAATGGCAGTTCCAGTATCCATTAATTTTTAAGCTATGATCAAGAACTAATGAATTTAGACATGTCATTACTCCCTGTCCCACATGTTACTTCCCCTTCATCATCATGTTGGGGGTTGGATTTGGTTTTTTTTTGCTTGTCGAATTTTTTCCTGGTGGGTTGCTAGGGAACTGATTGCTCGGTCCTTAGGGTACTTGACCAAAACAAAAGGTGGCCAAACACGAGTTTTGGAGCTGATGTTTTCTGATAATGGGGCATTAACGCTCACCAGTGACCTGACACATTACATCATCCCACTGGGAGATGCTCCACCCAGTGAGGGGTGCCCCAAGCATTCCTACCCGGATAATAGGAGACCTGGGAACATCAGGCATCCTGTTTCTCACTGGATTCCTGGAGGAAGGCTGGATCCATTTCGCCACCACTGGACTTTCTACAGGACCATCTCTACTCCACAGAACTGCCTCTGTTACTCCAGGAGGATTCATCTGGACTGCTTCTAACACCTTGACCAACAAGGTGTCAGGTCACTTCCCTGACTCTGTCAGGGTTTTCTGGGTTTTTGTTTGTTTTACTTGCATGTCTTTCTGTACTACTACATTTGTATTTTTAATATTCCTAGTAAAAAACTGTTATTCCTATTCCCAAAACTTTGCCTGAAAGCCCCTAATTGCAAAATTATAATAATCTCAGGGAGGAGGTTTACATTCTCTGTTCAAAGGGAACTTCCAGCTTTTTGTTGGCACATACCTGTCTTTCAAAACAAAGACACATCAGTAAGGTTTACAAGAATAAGCATTGAGAATTTTCAAGCTTGTTTCAAGAAGAAAGTCATCTCAAGGAGCAGATTTTGACAATAATCAAGCCCAGATCAGATGCCTTTTTTTTTTTTTCTTATGTAAAATTTGTTCACTATTTAAATTCCAATCCGCTGAAATATACTTCAGTTTTATGAAAGAAATGCTTGAAATGCTTTTCATTTTGAAAATGCATTGTAATTCTTTCAATATATTGAAGTAAATTTTATACTGCAATTTTATACTTGCAACTGAAGTTTTTTGTAATATGCCTCAGACATACAAAACTATACTTTTTTATTTGTGCAGAATATTATCATACACTTTATATATATATAAAATAAGAAAATGAGAAGTATTTCAAAAGTCAGGAAAGTAACTTTGCTCAGCGGAGTCTACTCATAAAACACTCATTTCACCTTCAAATAGCACATTTGGTAACCAAAGAGCTACGTTTTAAAAAGTGCTACCAGCTCTATTTTACAGATTTCTTCTTGAAGGGAACAAATTACTGGTTTTATCATGTAACACTGGTTAACAAAACTGGTCTCTACAGCTCTGTTAATCAGGAGCTGCCAGAAGAATGTGTTTGCCAGTGTACTCTGCATGAACTCTTACTTTCAACAAGTCCTGCACTTCTGCCCAGCAGTGAGTTTTGCAGCAGTGACATGGTTTGTATGTTTCGTTAACTTCACTTAAATTCCCACCTTTCATTTATCATCTCTACATTGCAAGAACCAATGAAATGGTTGCTTATGTTCAGGCATTTTCTTGCTCAAAAACACAATTCTATCAAATACTCTTAATTTTATCCTTATCAAGGGACTGTCATTTGAGTGGCACACAGCAAGGACACGTTATAATACAAACATGAACGCAGATGATTAACCGTGAACAGGACTATTTCAAGTTTAAACAGGCTCAGATTACAAAAGCATTCAGTAACTTGGTTTGGCTTACTCAGATATTAAAACATAGTTAATGAAGGCATAAATGATACTACTGTACAAGATTTCAAGTATACTCTGACTCACAGTGAAACAATTTAGGCTTTAACTAACTGCTGGTATTAGCCAAACAATCTCTGCAGCAAATCAGAATTAACACAGCTGAAAAGTTACACCAAAGAGGTCTATCCCCTCATTAGTGAGGGAGTATGACACAAGAATATGAGAAGATGACCCAAAGCAAAAATTCTGTCAGGAAGCAAAGAGAGCAGCATGCAGAAATGGAAAGGAATTTAAAAATCTAAGGAGTCTCTAGCTTCTTTTCCTTTTAATTAACAACCAGTAAAGTCTCGCAGTGTAGTATGTATGCTGACTACAGCATGTATGTTTCTCTACTACTGAGGACAGTAAACTTTTCCACACTTACTTCAACAAATATATTTTATTTGTATAGAAATAAAACCAAATGAAACAAAAACCCAAACCCCAAACAAAAACACATGCACATGATATATACTCTTAGTTACTAACACCATATCATTTGTTCTGTGCATTTTTTATTACTCCCCACAGTAAGACACAAACTTTCCTTATGATTAGGTACTTAGAGTAACTCGTTCAAAAACATTTCATTTTTAAATTATTATTGCAAAGCATTTGAGGATTTTGAATTTCTTTGAATTCAGCATTCATTTCAAAAATCTTAATAAAACATACATGCTTGCCTTAATTAACAGCTTACAAGATGTTAGAATACCAGAAAGTTACACATGTGGAAAAAGGAAACTATTGGGGAAAAAGCTAGGGGTGTCCAACCTAGATTCTTCATCCTGGAAGAGAAGGTTGTGTGGAAATCTCAAGCAGCCTTCCAATATCTGAGGGGGATCTACAGGGAAGCTGGAAAAGGAGACTGTCAGGAGCTCCAGTGACGGAACAAGGAGTAACGGGTACAAACTGAAAGAGGGGAAAGATGAGCTATTAGGAAGAAGTTCTTTTTCATGAGAGTGGTGAGACACTGGAACAGGTTTCCAGGGGAGGCTGTGGATGTCCCAACCCTGCAAGTGTTCAAGGCCAGACTGGATAAGCCCTTGAACAACCTCCTCCAGTTGGAGGTGTCCCTGCCCATGGAGGGCAGGTTGTAACCAGGTGATCCTTAAGGTCCATTCCAACTCCTTGGCAGTTTGATTCATCAAATTTGGAACTTAAATTTACTCTATTTACTGCAATGAGGCAGTCTCATGTACATTTGTTACAGAATTATTTCTGAAACAAACAAAACCCTGAACATGAAAATTATTCAAGTTTTCTATGAAGGTGAAATCCCAAATTAGGATAACCTAGAGAGTTGCAGACATTTATAAAAATCTGGCTTCTCTTTCTGGCTCTGTAGTAACTAAATTTACAGCAGTTTTCAACACATTACTTCATGTATCTGCATCACTTTTACCATCCCACTGTCCTGGAAACATTATAACAAAATGAGAATGTTAGATGCCTTTTATACAAACCAAGACAGCTTAAGAAGATGATACAGCTACTAACAAGTACAAGCTAAGCATGATCTAAATATATATCATCTTAGAATGACAGAATGGCTTGAGTAGCAAGGGACCTTAAAGATCATCTAGTCCAAACCCTCAATTTTGCTAATAGCAACAACTTTGGAGAGGCACTCTAAGGAAAAAAAAAAAAAAA
>WEIU01051962.1:32557-50291 GCA_013389925.1 Aegithalos caudatus
ACGGCCCGGGGGCTGGCTCCGGGTCAAGGCCGCCCCCTGGCCCTGCGGAGCCCGGGTCGCCGCGGGGCCTCGGCGTCTCCCCCCACAGCCAGGGGAGCGACGCTCCGATGCTGCTCCGGTCGCTTCTGTGTTTGATTATGGTTACGGAGTGCTTTGGGAGCGCCGCGTGAAAGGAATTGTCTAAAAAGGCAATATTGACAAGAATTTCCTCACCTTGAGATGAACCTGATAAGAAGTTAAAGCGTCAGATACGTTTTAATGGATATTAGACACGTCATTTTTCTGTGGTTTCTCACAAAACGTGTCAGTTAGCCCTAAGAGGCATCGCCCATTGTGTAGAGGTTGGAATTCAGTCCAGCTCTGGGGTTTGGCTTTGTTTCTTAACCCGCAGAAGTAATGCATCCTGATAGTTCAGCGGTCATATTTGTTGTGCATTGGACATCCTCTGAAACTTAGTACTTGAACAATCCTGTTTGAACTCGGTTGTCCAAATGTGCATCTTTGGTTTCTTCGTGTGGTTAAAAAGGGGGAAATACTGTTTCCTTTTAGCATACCTGGCAAAGCATTTCAAGTTCCTCTTTGCTCAGGGAGTTCAGAGGAGTGAGTTTTGCTGATGAAGTTTTGATTTGGCTGGGTTATTTAAAGTAGGAGATTCCTCAGAGGCCTTGTCTACATTAAGCAATTAAATTATTGTTTTTTATCCAGTAGTACAGCACCTGTATAACTACCAGAAGTTCTGGTTTTACAGGTGAAGGTCAGTTATACTTCTGCCCTACATATGTAACTGTGCCATATTCAGGCTTTCCAGTTTCAAGGACAGAAGGGATTCTGTTCCTTGGGTCCCAGACTTTGGGAGGTGTTGAAAGCTTGTCTGAGAGCCCGTGGAGAACTTAGCAGGGGGCATGGGAGTACACACACAAAAAATCTCAAGTTCTTGTAGTGCCATCATACTAAAGCTATACTGTATTCCTTTTAGATGTGTAGAGAAAAGGAAAAATCAAACATAACTCTTCTTACATAAAAGGAGGAGGAAAAATAGGCTGTGGGTTTTTTTTTTTGGGTTTTTTGGTGGTTTTTTGTTTCAAAATCTAGAGTGTGCTACCATATAACACTGGATGTTTTGCAATGCCTGCCAGAAACCATGTAAAATCTGTGATGTGAAAGCTCACTACCCAAGGCAGGTATCTGTGTGCTCTGTCACAGATGACATTTGTGGAATGTTGTGCTGGTTTGTATGGCTTGGTTTTGTCTGCATATTGGTGAAATAGGTTGGTTCAATCCACAGGGTGAGAAACTGGCTGTATTGCTTCAGGTACACAGTGTGCACAGAATCAATGTTTTGCTGTTACAAGCTACATAGATGGAATCGCTTTTCCTGTGGAAAAGAGGTGGTTGCTCTGGGAAAACTGGCTACTGAAAGTAGTTGATTTAGTGTTGCTGGCGTGCCTGGGTTTTCAAATGCCAGGGAGCGGCAGGAATGAAATTATCACTGTGCTGGACCCACAGAGTGTATATAATCAGCTGAGAATTTATTTCAGTTTTAACTATCTCTAGTCAGCATTTCTAAATCATAGCTAGACTCCAGCCTGGATACAAACAAATCCCTCAAACAGAGCAGAATTGGAGCAGGCTAATAATATTTAGATGTCACTTCTCAGAAATCCCAAGTGACTGCAATGTATTTCTGTCTAGCAGGAGCAATGGAAATGCTACTGATGGTCAGATACCAGCAGTAGCTATGCTGCTGATTAATACTGCCATGGGCTGGTCAGTGCTGAAGCAGCACTGAAAGAAACCAGGCCTGCTTGTACCTGTTGAACAAG
Source organism: Aegithalos caudatus (assembly GCA_013389925.1). Lineage (NCBI taxonomy): Eukaryota > Metazoa > Chordata > Aves > Passeriformes > Aegithalidae > Aegithalos > Aegithalos caudatus. Next base: position 34,381 of record WEIU01051962.1, read on the forward strand.
TTGTGGCCATCAACAGTCAAATGACAGCATTTTTAGTACAGAATCAGGATTTTAGAAAAATAGTACAGTGTGGTTTTAAGAAAAAAAGTCTAGTGTAGAAAAAAAAAAATTAGAGTGTCTGAGTGAACCAGCAGGACCAGCATACAGAGACTGTACTGTGGAAGATAAAACATAAGCCCTGATTTCCTTGGAAAAGCAAGTGTGCAGGGAACTAAAGCATGAAATTACAGTGTACCAGCTAGTTTACAGTGGAAAATGTGTGCTGTTTCACTTTCAATCCCTATTGCTTTTCATTGGGCCCTTGCAATGAGAAGTAAAACAGCTGCTGTAAAGCCTGGAGAATGACATGATTCCTGTGAACAGTTGTAAGAAAATATTAGATATGTTTATGAATGGAAAGCATTGTATGAATAAAATGCATTATAAACAGGATTGTGTGTTTGACTATCATCAAGGCATCTTCCATGTAAGGTAATCCATAAAGTTACTTGAAACCATTAAATTAAATCTACCTCTCTATTCTTTGTGAGATTTTTATCATTTACACAGTGAGGAGACATCCTATTTGAGGAGTTCTGAATTCAGGCTATCATTCCTGCAGGTATTGCCACTGAAGCTGGTGGCAGAGTTAGATTTAAGTCTTTAGAAGATCACATGCTAGATAAGAAATAATAGGGTGAGTGAAGCAAAATAATGGGAAACAAAAAATGCTTCCCTTGCAAGTGATGATTTTTTTTTAAATTTCTTTTCTTGCTGAACAGCGTTCTTTTTCAAGGTGCTAAAGATAACTAAGCTACTGTAAGCCGTTATTCTGATTGTTTGTTCAGCACTCAATACATAATATGCATTTTATAGAACAAATAAGAAAAATGCCCTTCCTTGTAGAGCTTGCAAGCTAAATTTCGTCACATGTGAAGGCACCAACTAGAAGAGAAAACCCTAAAGAAGAAACATAGATATACAAGGAAGCCTTTACAATCCTCTTCATTCCCTGGACATCACAGAGTCACAAGTGCCCATGTGATTACCTGGCACCAGGGTCTGTCTGCTGTCTGTGCAGCTCCTCTCATTAATCACACTGGCATACGTTGGTCCCTGCGGGATCTGATGGTTATGAGCAACAACCACGTACAGGATCCCTTTATTTCTGCTCCCTGGTTAATGCAGTCCATGCAGACAGTTCTCTTGCACAAGGAAGGTTTGCATGAAGGTAGGGTCATGCTCTGCTGGTCTCCTGGCTGCTCGCCAGCTGCCCATATGGTTGCCAGAATGCAGCATTAATTTTCCGAGGCAGAATGCATCTGATGTATAGTGCCACGCTGTGTAAGTCAGCAAACTACTGAAAGCTATAAATTCATATGTAAGGCCGAAATTATTAAAGTAACCCTTCTCAGGGCTTCCCAAGTGTGCATGTGTTTTGAAAGCAGAGGTACCAGAGCTGTAACTTTGCATAATGCAGTGCAAAACCTTATGCTAGAGCAACATTAACAAACCTGGGTCATCGAACTGCAATCTCTACAGAGATGACACACCCACTGAGGAAAATAAATTATCCAGAATAAGGATTGCAGCTTTGGGCACTGGATTTTTAATGCACCATTACCTCACCTGCAAGAATCGCACACACTGTGTACAACAAAATATCAATTTCATACCCAAACATAACATATACAGGCTGTGTGAGCAAATTCACATTACATGAAAAATCTTTACTGTGTATTTAGTTCCTGCTTTTCTTACTGTATTAAGGCAGAAGCCTATATTTAATAACCTTGACCTCTCTGAAAAATACAAGTAAGAGGGGAAAACAGAAGAAGTGTGGTAAGTTATATAATAGGGTTTTGGAAATCTTCAGGTTTTTCAGTTCAATTATCTTCGCTCTATTTTTAAGGAGGGGGAAGCACAGAATGGCAGCTATTTTAATAAATGTATCTTACTTTTTGGTTTATGTATGGATGAATTACAAAAACTGTCAAGAGACTGCCCTTAAGGAAGATGCTTCATTTTTATTATGTATTAGTAATTTATTAGTAAACACTTCCTGGATCAAAACCTCTAGAGTTATATTTGTTCTAATAAAATAGGCAATGTAATGACCTTTCTCTAGCCCTACAGCCAACTGACCTAGCCTGACCACCTCCATGGTTTAAAATTGTTTAAGTCTAAAACATGGTGGCTGCATGCAAACTGCCTCCTGGAGTGGTTGCTGGCACATGCTCTTTCCTAGTCTGTGCCTGGGAGTTGTCTATGAGCTATCCATTTCACAGCCAGATTTGGCTAACCACTTAACTTATAGATAGTTGGGCATGAGGGAGTGGATCTGGATGCTGAAATGGCCCAGGGGATGATATTGCAGTAGAGAATGAGCCTGGAAGCTCTTCTTCTGCATCTGGCTTCAAGGCAGGGTCCTCTGCTGGATGGAGTGCTCAGGCATACCAGTGTTTGTAGGTTCAGAGCACAGGCAGCCTTTGTCCTGTCTTTACTGAACTGTGCTGTGTGTTCAACAAGGTCAATGAGGCTCTGACTGTCTTTTGCACGTGGGCATTCAGGTTGACTTCAGCAAGATGTGTGTTTGTCCTCAGGTGAACAGCTCCTGGAAATCAGAAGCACATGGGAAGAGAGTCCCAGTGAGGTTAGCACTCAGTGTTATCCTAATACTAAAATATCTAATGGATTAATTTTCAGATAAATAATGTTTTTTCTTGAAAACTCTTTACATCCAGGGAGTGCTTTTTTTGAAGCAGAAGTATAGAGGAGAAATTTAATGACGGGTATACACATTAGATTATCAGATGATATCTCCTGGCCTTATCCAATATAATCTAAAATTAAATCAGTTAAAGCGAAGTTCAGAGCTGCTGCAGGTATGAAAAAAGCTTCCTGATAGTTCTTGTTTTTAATTACAGATCTCTACTTTAAAGTAATTTTTCCCAACTGCTGTGTTGTGAAAGATAGATGAGAAATTGGTCGGCCATAAGAAATAGAATCTATGTAGAATTCTCAAGTGGACCATGTAAATAAACTGACATCTTCTGTCTCCAGAAATTTAGCTAATCTCTCTGTGGTATGCAGCATTATTTTTTAAAATAGTAAAGATTCTTAGGTAGAATTTATGCATTTCTTTTAAGCTGAGGGTAGTCCTCCAACCAGCAGTCCAGACTAGGCTATTTGTTACAACAATGTGTAATCATTTCAGGGCTCTTTGAGCAAGATGTAGTGGGTGTTTGGTCATGTAATTAACCTTCTGCCATTGGGCCTCACATTCTCTCCACCCTGTAATTACTTGACTGAAAAAATAACACCTTTCAAAGCATACATTGTATAGAAAATTAAAAGGGCATTAATTTTAATCTTCCTTCATATTCACACAGTAACTATAACTCCTATGTACATTTCACTTATTAGCAGAAGTCATTTGGCCACATCTGAGCATTTTTTGTTAGAAAAGTTTGATGTGGGAGCAAACTGGGTCAGCATGCTCTTGGCTTTTTTGTTTTTACTTCACCTTCTTAGAACAAGTCCAAAAGCATGAAAAGGATTTTCATGTAGAAATTTCCAGTGAGCTGAAAATGTAATGGATATTCATGTCTTTGGTCCAGCAATTGCTTTTAACTCATATAATATGCGTAAGTTCTGTATGGGAGAACTTCAGCCTTAAAACCAATACTTCAGGAAGCTTGTAAGTGAAAACATTCATGTAAACCTGTGAAATTAAAGAAAAAGGAAAAAAAAAAAAAAAAAAAAAAAAAAAAAAAAAAAAAAAAAAGTCAATCTTCTCCTCTACGAGTTTTCCATGGTAATACTTTGGAATACTGCATTTTTGAGGTTCTCATCCTGAACAAGTATGGGATAGAAGTGGAGTTTGCACGTGCAAATGAAAAGTAACAGAAGGTACCAGGGAACTCCTGTGCAGAAACCTAGAGTGGGATTTATATCAGCTAACCTAAATTGTCTAGAAGTTACAACAGGAGGGTAAGTAAAGGCTCCTCTATAGGTAATGCAGACAGCAGTTAACACCTATCTAGTGACAGGAATAAACCACAATTTTAAAAGGCTACAGAGAAGTAAGGTGAATCCTCCTTTGAGGGTAATTCTGCTATCTCCCATCTTCCTCTGAGCTTTAGTCTGTTGATTTTTGGCATAGGGTTTACCTCCAAGCCCTGTATTACTTTAGCCAATTATGCTATTTTTCTATCAGGTATGGTACAACTGTATTGGTCATCTCATTTACATGAAGATGAGTCTCTCCATCTGTGTTAAACCAAATGTCTCAAACTCAATGAAGGACGTAGGTTTCAATTTACAGGTGTCACAGCTCAGGCCTGCCCAACTGGGTAAAGAAGGAAATAGCCATGGGGGGGCATATTAGGAAATAGATTTACATTGCAGAATGTAAATCTGTCTCACCTCCTAGACATCTCTCTGCAATGTCTGTGCTCAATACCACATCTGCCAGTGCAGGAATACTTGATAATTACACTTTGAAATAATGGAGCCTTAGCTCTTCTCTGTGAGATCAACCCTTAATACCAGGTTGTGCTTTTTCTTTTTTTTTTTTTTTTTAATTGCTTTTTCTTTTTTTCGGTCAGATGCCCTCACCTTTATCCCATACCACTCCTTTATTGTGGGAAGACATCCAGCCAAAATCACAAAGGTACTTCCTTTAGACCTTTCTAATTCACTACAGTTGTGAAGTTTGTCAAGTACTAGCATATGGATAATGCACTTGCTGTGGTGTGACCTCTGTTTGCTATATTAACCACAAACCTCACATTTTTACCCTGTTTTCCAGATATTTCCCTTTCTTTCCCTTTGGTCCTTATATTCCTTTATACGTTATGGTGTTTGAGAATGTGCTGGGATTTGCATATTGGTTTGAGGCAGGGACCAATTTTTTGTGCACATGTACAGCAGTTAGCACAGCACAAAATAACAGGGAAAGGTTGCATCACCATGTGATTAATATTAAAGCTTGCTGGAAAGCAAATAGGACCCTGGTACAATAATCATCAGCATTTTGTATTCTTTGCTCTCTCTCCCATGAGTGCAATTTTGTACAATAACAGGGAGTGGAAAAATGAAACCATCTCCTGGCCAGCACAGTCAGGCTGACACAATAGCAGCTACACCTTGCTGTTATGACCCTCACAGGTCAGTTAAGAAATGTGTAAGAGTGTCCTTACTTAATGTTATCCAGCAAGGCACTGTGGAATTTATTCACTTAAGTAAATCCTAAAGACAGCACACTCTACCTTGCAGACACCTTCAGGGTCAACACTGCCCAGACAATATTTCCCAAATACAGATTTTCTAAGTGCAAAATTTGTCCCCTCATTATTTTCACATTGTAAAAGTGCATTTAGATGTTACCAGACAAAAAAGATAACCAAACCATAAACAGTAGAATTTGAAGTAGATCCGACACAAAGAAAGTACTGTTTCCAAGGCATATATCCCAAGGAAGTTTATTCAGATCCAACGCTGCAGGCCAATCAAATGAGAAATCAAGGATTCAAAGATGATTGCAGACAAAGATTATGGAGGAGTACAGCTCTGTAAGTGAAGGATCTCCTAAATTACATTACTTCTACATTTCAAAATGGGAAGACACTACTTTCTTGCTGTCTGACTAAAATTAGAAACACATGCACAGAAATAGGCACCTAGATTAATGACCTGTTTTCCAAAATGTCATAAATTCCCAATCATCAAAGGCACCTTCGAGTCTTCATTTACAAATTTAGACCATGAGGCTTGAAAAATATTCCTTTGCCTCCCAATAGCACCTATCCAAATGTGGGAATTCAACAGAAAGAATTCAACAAAATTCTGCAAAATTGCTTCTCCTGACATGGTTATGGCAGATGGATGTAAACTGCTTAGTGTGACAAATCACCAGTGTCTGGAGGCACTGCTCTGAGGCTGGGGCATGCTGCCAGGCTGTGGGTTTTCCCTTTCAGGGAATCTGCCTGCTCAGCCCCGTCCCCAGGGCACAGTGACCATCTATGCTGTGCTCACTGCCATGTGCTCCAGGGGGCTGCATTGGCTGCTTTGCCTGTTGCAAGCAAGGATGCTGTGGCAGCAAGGAGCCCTACAAACCTCACTGAGCACGATGCTGAGCCAAGGGGTTGGTTTGGTAGACCTCTCTGCTGCCAGGGTATGCTGCTAGCAGTATTTTACAGCTAGGGCAGTGTAGTCATCCCGAGTTCAGCGTGAATAGGGTTTTTTGAAGTCCCAAGCCTATGCTGGATTTCCATGCAGTTATTGACCTTAATCTGACATCGTCTTGTGAGAAGGCAGTATGAAAACATTACAGCTCCTTCTCACTATAACTTTTGATTTACAATGGACTAAGTAAGCTTCATCGACTAAAGAGACATAATATAAAATGCTCCGCTGCAGGCATGGACTGTGGCACAAGTGCCACTGTGCAGACGGAGCAATGGAAAAAGTCATCTGTATAAGGGAGAATGAGCAGCAGATTTGTTCTGGCTTGTTTAATGCAAACTGTAGAATTTAATTCAACTGGTCTTTAGAGTAATTCAGTGACTTACATTTGGTGAAGTCCCATCTTTCATAACAGCTTGAATTCAAGATGGCAAGAGACAGAGGATAAAGAACCTCATGGGGTTTGTTCCAGCCATTAATCATCCTTTCTGCTGAGAGATGTGTTGTATCCAATGTGCCCAAATCCAACTTCCAGGCACTAATACTTGTCACACTTCTCTGTTTTGTTGAATAGCCTTTGGTACATTCTATTTTCTCTCTTTTAAGACACTTGTATCTTACCTGCTGGTTTAAAGACACATCAGTTTATTTTCTTTTTAATAAGCTAAATAGACAACCCTCCCTCTCGTCATAACACAGTCTTTCTAGCTTGGAAGCAAGCACTAAGGCTGTTCAGTGCACTTGCAAGCACATTTTGACTTTTCAGAAAGGAGATACTAGCATTGAGCAGAGCAACAGTTTATATTTCTGGCTGTAGGAGTTGGGGCACAGACCGAGTTCTCCAGGGCCTCCTGGCACAAAGGTTAACTCTGCATATATCAGGCTGTACTTCTCGTATCAAGTTCTTCCTGAACTTCCAGTATTGTATTGTTTCATTTGAGAGTACAAAGCATTACCAAATTAATTTTAAGAAGTGCATATTAAGACAACATTCCTTCATGTGCACAGTAGCATTCTTTCTAGCCATATGTCTCTTTAAAATACATAAAATATCTTAAGGAGAAATAAATTCTGTCTGCAGTAATACAACTAATTTCATTCCTTAAAACCAGTCCTTTGATGTCTGAGAGTGCAAAGAAGCTTCTAATCACTCACAAATCTCTCTAAATGGAAATAAATATCTATCATGTTGGGATTTTTTTCCCACATCAAGCTTTTAGGCCAAGAAGAGATGTGTTAAGGTACATCAGGGATGCTCTAAAGTTCAGTCCGAATGATCTGGTAGGTTACTTATGGTGGAAATGCTGAAACATCTTTAAGGAAAGCAGTGGTGGCTGTTTGCAGTGAATCACAGATTGCTTGCAATGGGTCAGAAGACTGTGTGTGTGTATATATATATATGTATATATATATATATATATATATATGATAACTCTTATATTGTTAAGGAATAACAATAAGGATCTATTGTTAAGGCTGTTCTGTTATTCTTCAACACAATAATGCAGGTCAGAGAGGACATGGTTAAAAATTCCCATGATCCACAGCATTGTTCAGTGGCCAGTTTGGGTGTTTCTGTCTCAGAACAAGCTACAGCACATACTCTTCAAAAAGGAGAAAAATTATGTAGGGGTATTAAACGTGCTTTCAGAAATATTTACAAAATGTTTCAAAGTCCTAGTTACTTGCATTTTTCCCTGGGAAGTAGATATACCAGTGTAGTAGCCTTCAGCGTTCCAGCAAGGGTAAGAAAGTGTAGCAGATTTAAAAGAAAATAGCAATTTCATACTGTCATATAATGTCTTGAGCTCAAGGGGTTCCATTAGATAGAGCAGAGAAAAAACAGTCTTCAGAAAGTATTATTCCTTTTAAATATAATTATTTTCATTAAGAAACATCTTAAAGTGACTGCAACTGCCCAGCCTTGCTCTGATATCTGTACAGCAGCCTGTTGGATTAACTGTACAGGAGATTTAAAAGGGTTATTCTAGGTTCCACACCAGTGGTGGAAAAGTAAAATTACACCAGACCCAAACTGAATTAAGTAGTTAAGAACCCAGCCTAACACGTTATAATCACCTTCTTGCTACTGATGTCATGTTTGTCAAGGAAAGCCACTATGATCTTTAGCCCCTGATATAAATGGATTTACTACTGACTGTAACAAAATCAAAATTGAGGCTCATTCGTGGTTCAAGATTTTTTGCAAAATTATTTGGTACACTTAATGCTCAGTGATAAAACAAAAGCAACACTGAACCTGTAATAGATACACAGGGATGAGGGTAGAATAAAATAAGACCTTGTCCATTTTAGAAGAAAGTTCCTCTTTTCACTCTACTTTTTCCATTTTTCTGTTGTCTTTTCTTCCTTCCTTCCTTCCTTCCTTCCTTCCTTCTTTTACTTGCTTTCCTTTGCCTAGCCTTGCCCATTCTAGAAGACAGTTATATATTTTTTGAGTTCCTCTTTATGAAGAATATAACTCAGCTCATGCTATGCTTACATATCTTTTCTGACTACAGGCATTTAGGTGAAGTCAGACCTTAATTAGAATCTTCAAAGACTTCTCCAGCTGATAACAGGATGCTCACAGAGGCTGAGAAAGCCACACTCACTGCAACTTCTCTGTTGTTTAAGAGAGGCTCTCACTCACAAAGGGCACTTCAGGACAAGATCCTCTCCTCACTGTTCAGAATCAACCCCTGGAAATTATTCTCTTCCTTAATTTAGAAGCAACAGTAGGAAGTCCTTTCCATATCACACACCTCGTCTCATCCTGTGCTAGACCCCACACCCTGTGTGTGGAAAGTCCCACACCCTGGAGCAAGGTGTTTCAGTCACTGTTTCTGCTGTTCATGGTGTGCCATCTCTGTCCCCTATGGGGCTGGAGTGGGCAAAGGAGCCTGGTGCAGGGCAGGAGGGCAGATGGTGTCCTTCAAGGTCACTGCTACCACGTACCTGGGAGCTGAGGGATGCCCAGTCCCTCAGAGTAGTGTCAGCTGCAGCAAATATCTTTTTCCTGACCCTTCCTGACGAGAGAATGCTGGGTAAAAACTCAAGTTGATAAATCCACCACATTTATTATACTGTGTTTTCTTATAGGATGAGCATGGCACACACAGATGTGAACACTGAAGCAGAGGAGAAGACGCAGGTGCATATTCCAGAGTGTCTCGTTCGTGCTGTGGTGGATCCTCCATTGCTTGATGTTTTCATGGCTGTGCCCCAGTCTATCCTGTTTTGGCACTCTTCTTGATCCTGCACTGAAGTACCTAATGATGTCATGTTCCTGAACAAATGCCTGTGCTACTCCTTACAGGACAGAAGGAAATTCACCCACTGCAGAGGGAGATCCTGATCCTATCTGATACAATTTGAATATCCAAGTCAGACAAACAAGTTCCCTTGTGGGAGTACTACTCTGACATGCCCAACTGGTGAGTTTGACTGCATTGTTGGCACTGCCATATCTCAGTGTGGTATAAACCTGCCACATGAGAAGGTTCGGTGTCCACTGACTACTGAGTCTTTACAGAGCTGGGGAAGGAGTCATATCATGATCTCTGTTTGATTTTCCCTTTGACAGAGCTTTTCAAAACCATGAGCAAGCCTAATAGCTGCTTATGAAAATTAATCGTAATGTGCATCACCTCTTTTCATCCAGCTATCAAAAGTGGGAGTGAACTTAGAAACTCCCATTGTAGAGAGAAGGAAGCAGATGCTGAGTGACTCAATGAAGCAGAAAGAAGCAGCACTCTCCTGACTCCTCCTATACACTCACCGCCTCCTACCTGTCTTGCTGCTCTTGGCTGTCATTTGTGAGAGGTGTCAGTAAACACAGCTATTCTTAGCTGTCCCCGGGCAGATCCATGGACACCACCCTGGGCTGAATACCTGTCAAGTACCCTAGATATGTCCAGGGACCTAGGCAAGTGCTGATCCAAATAGTTTCCATTCCTGTGGAGAGGGTGGATGAGAGGTGCAAGTGCCTTTCCCATATTCAGCTGTAGCAGCAGCCCCAGCACAGCACTTGCCTTGTCAAATTCTCCCAAAAAGGACTTCTTGAGGACCTCCCCACTCACAGTCTGTTCCTGTGGTGTACTACTTGCAGGTGAAGAGTTTTGTTACAGAGGGAGGTCAGCAAAAGTGTGTTTGAATCTCAGCAGCAAAATCTCCACATTCAAAGGCAGGACTCCACCACACTGTTGTGAGTTACTCGGTAAAACTTGAGTTACAATTAAAGTAAAAAGCCTCCAATTTAGGAACCAAGCAGAGATGAGATCCTAGAATTTCAGATTATGCCTGAGAGATCTTGCTGGAAAATGTCTGGTAGATGAGCTAGCAACAAAGTCCACATGCCAACGTGGAAGCCAGAATAGATTGCAGAAAGTCTTAAGGGTTACTCAGATTATGTGCTCATTTATGTCAGCAGTGCTGGCAATTTGCCTTCTACATAGTGGCAGTGAGGATCAGCTTAAATCTACTTTGTAGCTCTCTAAAAAATGAATGCATTTTCTTGCAGAGCATTAAAGAAAAAAAAAAGCAAACTAAATACAAATTAACCTGTCCTTTAGACAGGAAGAAATCAGCTGGTTATTTCATTACTAGGTTCAATATAAATAATTCCTTTACTAATACATGATAGAACTCTGACTCCAGCTATCAGATAAGCAAAACATTAGTCAAATGGATGAGAACTGGAAGAAGTAATTAGCAGCAGAGAGGCAATTTTAACAGTTTTGTGTTTGAATCCCATGGAGAATTCATATGTCAGCTACATTTTCTAAACAAAAAAAAATTTTTGGCAGTCCTGTGGAAAGTAGTATGTATACAGATAGACTCATTGGCTTGCTTTCACCCAAGCTTGTTTTGATATAAAGAGATAAATGCATTTGTTCCTTTATGAGTGTCCTAAATTTAGACTTTTAGCTGGTACAAGTCAGTGGGCTTTCAGTGATTCAGATCTGAATTAAATTTTACACCAAAGTCAAAGGAATGCACTGCAGTGAAGCTAAACTGATTAACACTTGCTGAAAATCTGGTGAATTTTTTAAGCCTCTTTTGTAGTGATATAAATACTGTGCAAAGTCAGTGTGAAATCATGGATGCATAAGAATTTTAATACTTGGCTGTGACACATATGTATGTGGCTATGTAACTAAAAATGCATGAATATTTGTTTTACTCCCCAGTGTTTGTCACAGGTTTAACATAAGGGAATACAACTGAGTGACCCAAAGTCTGATTGTTCCTTATGAGTGCTGCCTCTGGTGCCACTTTATCTGTAGATAAAGGCGGGTCCTTCCTTATACAGTGCTCATGTTCCTTCTATATTGTTGTGGGAATTGTGGAAACTCATATAGATATGTGGGCAGGTGTAGAAACTCACATAGATATGACCATCAGCTTCAGCAGCTGTCCATCAGCCTAGGCTTCCCTCTGCTCTGACTGTGGTAACAGCCCAAGTCAGGAGCTCCTGGCATATCAAATATCCCATGCTCAAGCCTTCTGGTAGAGAAAGAAGAAACATAAAGAGTAAAGAGATAAAAATGAAGGACAGTAGGACAAGAATTAGTCCAGGCAAGAGATGCAAAGTAAAGCATGTAGACCAAGGGCAGAGACCATGGGCAGAGATGAAGATGACAAACTGTGCCAGGGAAGAGACTAAAGAAATAAGAATAGTTTTTAAGCAATTCTGGGGGAAGGCTTCTGCCCAGATCTCAGAACCACAGCTTTGAAACTAACTGTGAGTCATATCTCCTGATGGTCTCTCTCTGTTGATCTACATCTGCAGCCTACAGAGTCATTCCTTCTCAGCACTGGCAGTTTCTGAGCAGTTTTCTGTTTGCTCTTCTCTTCTTATTGTGGGTAAATGACGAAAACTGCCTTGTAGAAACTCTGTCCTGGGACAGTTTCCCTGTAAGAGTACTTGAAGCACTAGTAGTTCTGCCAATAGGATGATTTAATCCTGGTTTTCAGGTCAGACAAAGAACTAGTTGGCATTTATGCTTCTATTCCCATCTAAGAGTCACCATGGCTGTAATGTTTTATGCCTTGTTAATCACATTCACCAGCACAATGTTTATTTTCTTCTGTTTGCTCTGACTTCAGACAAGAGGTGGCTTGCTGTGGGATTCAAGGAGAGAATGATGTAAATGTCTGTGTGGATTCATGTAAATAATATTTTCTACTGCTGCTGGTATTGTGGGATGGTAACATTCCCATGAATGCAGCTCCCAGTGAAAGTAACGTTTTGAAAGAAATTTCTACGGTATTTGTTATAGTTCTCAACCATTCTCTGTTCTCAACAACACAGAGCTGTGAAGTCCAGATTTCCAGCACAGGAAGATGAGCTAAGGAATTTATTCCTTTGTGTGAATTTCACTCCTGAGCAGCTTTAAAATACTTTTCTCTTGCAAGAAGAAATTTCCAGTTGACAAACAGCTTGATTTGCAGCCCATTTGAATGCTAGTAAAGCATCATATACCAGCTGTTTCTGGGGGACAAAATCACCATAGTGAAACTTACCTTTAAAATAAACATGCTGATATCTCTGATGGGCACATGCTTGATGATGAATGTTTATCATAGTTCCTTTTTAAGTAGTGACTTCTATTTTTATGCTGAACTTTCTCTACATTGGTGATACAATGTTATCTCAGGACCTTTCAGCCAGATAAGACCACACCAGTTTCCTCAAAACGGTCTTCTGTCCAAGGATTTTGTAAATAACTGGGGTAGGGAGGCACTGTGGGAAGCAGAACACTAACTATATTTAAATTACTTTCTAAAGCAGAATTCATAAAAGTTGATGTTTGCTAGGGAGTTGATCTGAGTTTTCATAACTGACATGACTTCAAGACAGGTCTCAAACCAGATTTGTCAAAATACTTTGGGCAGATACTCTGGAAAGCAAGAAGAGCTGGCTCAAATAGAACAAGAAAAATCTAAAATCTCTGTGACCATCTACCTTGAGTAGAGAAAAGTCACAGCACCAAAAATCACCCCTACCAGCCTGTGACTAGGCATCTTGAATAGAGCTAAAGTCTGTTCAAGAGATGTGATGACCAGCAGATCACCATCTGCCTTATTGGCTGCAATCCTTGGTTTTACTTTGTACAACTCCAGAAGCCTGAAAGAGTTGAATGTTCTCAGACTTCAGCTATCTTCAGAAATTTATTATTCCTTTTTGCACCCCTCTCTATTCTTCTGTGCTGTGAAATGCTGTGGTCTTTTTATGTTCCCTAATCAGATGCATGAAAATGGGCATATCAAATGCATGCATATGAGCACATGGCAGGTCAATCTAGGGGAGGCTTTGCTGTCCAAATAATATTTTATAAAGTTGGTTTTTAGAGTCTATTGTACATTTAAAAGTCTGAAAAGAATCAATTATCTACAATTCTTGGTAAATAAAGTTTTCAAACTTCTTATCAAATAAATAAACATCTGTGATGGCAGAGGCAGTGAAAAGCAGCAACTAGATTTTCAAGGTTGCTAATATGATTTTCAAAAGCACAGAGAAGACTGTCAGTTTAAGTACTCAACCATTCAGCAACACAATTCTAAAAAGAAAGCTTTAATCATGGTTCCTAAGACAAACTGTCAGATGGTAGTTTTATTTCAGCACACAGAAGGTTAACATTTTCAATCACAACTTTACAGGTTTCACCAAAAGTATTTCTCTTTCAAAACAGAGGACAACCTTCTTCTTTGGTTCTTTTTAAAATGCATAAGGTAAGATCTGATTACTTTTGAGTTTGACTAAATTCCTGTGTAATACTGAGGCTCATCTGACTTTGGTATGGCAGTTGCAATTAGTTCTAAAATAATTATATTAGAGCCAAACCTGCCAGTATTTGAAGGCAGCGTCCCTGGCTGTCCATGTGCCAACTGACATGGCAGTGAAATCACTGTGTAGAGGTTTGGGGGTGGCTTAGCCATTACTTAGTCATTTGTGTGACTTACAGCTTTCTTCCTCACTGCCTCTGCTGTCCTGTTTGTCATGCAGATGCTGGAACTGCTTGTGCAACAGTTCCTCTGCTGCTGCCACTCACAGAGGAATGTCTTTAGCAAACCAAAATCTGCAAGGCTTTGCTTTCCACTGCTTGACTGGAAGTCACAGAAGCTCAAACCTGAATAATGAGCAGCACAGGGCCAGGTACAGCAGGCATGGGGAAGACATCGGAAGCATTATTGTCTCAGGCATCATTCCCAGGACAGTCCACTCTTAAAACAGAGGCTGAGGCTGTTGTCCTGATTCTGCTCTGGTGATGGTGAGGTGGCAAGAAACAGAGGGTAAGAAAATCTCCCAGTGACTTGTGAGAAAAACACAAACCTCATTGCATCTTAACCTGAAGAAAGAGTCTGCAGATAAATCTGGAGTTCCTGGATTAAATGAGAAAGACCTGCCTGTCCCTAAAGCAAATTATTTTGGATATATGCCCCTTGCTTTCTCAGGTAGAGCCATGTGTGGGCACAAGAACAGGTGTGTTTGGTGGCTCCCACAGTGTGATGCAGGTCAGAACTAGACATGAAGACCTAGATCCAAAAGAGTTCAGACTCTAAACCAGGGCATATAGAATTTTGCATCTAAACCATTGTTTAGGGGCTTGGTTGCCTAGAGTGAGCATGGGGAAGGGTCAGTGACTCAGAACAGGACACAGACCAGCCAATGTCAGTGTGCTGCTGCCAAGTATTCCTGTGTAGAAACACTGGATGCAGCTGCCTTTGCATATTGTTTCAAAAACATCACTGTACTTGCTACTTGTAGCTAAATGTTGATGAAGAGTGTGTATCTCCTTTGTGTAAAATAAATTGGTGGCTAAGGAAACTATGAAAATACAGAAGGCTTCACACACCCAAGGGCTTACAAGCACAAAAATAATGCATTACATTCTGTTTAAAGGAAAATTGCTCAGTATTTTTTCATTAGCATGCTGTTATGTCAAAAACTTATAATTTGGAGCATGACTATACAAGTATTAATTTGATTTTATATCTGTGTTGCTAATTTCTGGGATGAAGATTAGTGCTTCTGGCCCAGTTTATGAATTCTGAATGCCATCTTTATTCCAAAATATCTAAACAATGACTGTTTATTAGATGCACTAAGTGGTAGTATTTTACAGAAATTGTTGCATACATTTCACTGAAGTGACAGGCAGAGCACTCTTCTATATTTTGGTCCCCATATATAATCTACTTTGAGCAGCAGAGGGGGGGATTAGGAGGTTCACAGAGGTTCCTTACAGCCTCAACTGTTCTGTGATTCTGTGGCTTGGTGATTTTGTGCATAAACTACTGGTTGAGGAAAATGCTGGTTTCTAGCTATGTTTCATTTTAGCCTTAATCTGTTTGTAGAACAGGATTTGCTTCTGAATCAAACAGCAAAGTGAAAGTGATGCTGATATTAAGACAGATACTTTCACAATTTCTGAAAAGAGTGGAAATTAGTGAAATCACAGTTGCCTCACTTTCACCAAAAGGAGAAGTGAAAACCACAGGGGAAACCATCAAAACCAATGATGTCACGTCTTCCTGTATGTAATTGTTAGCTTACTGTTTTACTGTTACTGTGTTACTGTTAACTCTCAGTGAGTATCTGGTGCATTTATTTAATCTGTTTGATTACCTGTTTGAAGATAGCTGTCTAATACAAACTTCCACAAACCATCTTTTGTTTATGGTGAAGATATTTTCTCCTCAAAGCCTAAATTCTACCAATATGATTAAAAAAAAAA
>WEIU01051962.1:59975-233753 GCA_013389925.1 Aegithalos caudatus
ATATATATATATATATACATGTCCATGTATATTTATACACAAGAGTAAATACACAGGACAGTGCCAGTGTGATCTACTCTCCCTCAAAATATTTGGGAACTTTTAAAATTGTTAAATGAAGATGAAAAATACATGCTCTAAGAAAAGACATGAAGTTACTCAGTGTTGTATTGAAGTTTGGGCTATTTAGCTTAGGAAAAAAAAATGTTTGTTTTGTTTTGGTTTTTTTTTTTGGTTTGTTTGTTTTTGGTTTTTTTTTTTTTGTGTTTTTTTTTTTTTTTTTTTTTTTTTTTTTTTTTTTTTTTTTTTTTTTTTTTTTTTTTTNTTTTGTTTTTTTTTTTGTGAAGAGACTGTTTTCAAAATCATTACATCAACTGGGAACCAGTTAAATTAAACCTTCCTCTAAGTTTTCCCAATGTCTGAAACCTAGGTCAGAACAGAATGAAAAGTGAAAGTCATTACTCTTTGGGGTGGAGCCAAGATGGGAGATGTTACTCACATCTCTACTTGCAGCAAACTGCATGAATTATGACCAGGAGTGAGTCCCCGAGGACATTCTGCATTTTTCAGTTTTCTCAGCCCCTGTCCTCTCTGAACAGGCAGAAGTTTTTCAGAGCCATGCTGCAAAATTTGTCAGTGATGACATTTTGTAGGCAGAAAAAAGGATGCAAAAATACAAACTGTTTTTAAATGTATGCTTATGCATAGAAAAACACGTAATGTATAAATAGTATTTTATTTATTTACATTTTTAAAAGTGACTTCAAAACCAGGCTTTGCATGCAAACGTGATAGACTTTCCAGGGGACATCATAGTGCAGCTGAGCTGGCCACTAAGGCATATATTGAAGTGTTTCTTGAAAGTTTTCTGCTTTTGTCAATTTAATGTCTTTGTCCCCTGAATGGATTAATCACTTAGATTTCTGAACACTGGGTTTTCTGGAGGATGTTTTGGTTTTGTTATTTGATACCACACTGTGTAGTGGTTTTGGGGTTTTGATTGATTAGGGTATTTTTAGGACTTTTTAAAGGGCATGCTTCTATTCCATCTGTTTTAGTTAATGCTACACAAGTTCCTGATAAATCCCTGCCAGGTATGACGGGTGATTTTCTGCTCTTAAACTTTCTGCAGCTGGGAAATGAACAGTCTCCCAGCAGCAGCCTCACTCCACCTTTTGTGTAAGTGTGCAATGAGTGGAGTCAAATGGAAGGGCTATGATCAATAGAGGGCTCATAACAAAGTAAAGATAACCTAAATATTTGATGATAAACAAACCAGCAAAGAATATCCAGAAACGTATGGGTGAATGTCCTTGTGAAATTCCACAAAGACTGATTTATTCTACACTAACCCCACGTGTTTTTAGATAGCCCAAATATTCCTAATTTCTACCAGGTTTTCAGCCGTATGCAAGGCTGAAGATTGTTTCAGAGATAATAAATGAGACTAGGAGTCCTAAATAGGAAAAATATAATGGAAAATGCCTCAAACTGAAATTGATTGGTTTTCCTTGCTTCAGGAAGAGAAGGGCAGTGACTCTGGATCAGACCAGTGGTTACCATAGCCCGGTACATTGCCTTGAACAAGTCCAGTTGCCTAGGGGCTTGCATACTGTTTGTTTGTTGTTTTTTTTAATAAGTTCCCAGCTGACAGTGATTTCTGGACTGGTGAGAAAGAGAAGGTGTATTCAATTCTCAGTGTAAAGTCCATGGGAAAAAAAAATCACTTCTTAAGCCCCCTTCCCCCAGTCAAGGTACAGCATTATCCAAAGAGCTGTACATGAGCCTCTGTCCACTGTTGCACACTTTTGTTCTTGCAGTGGTTGGAACATTTGCAGTTCTTGGCAATGGCCATTTACTTACCAGTGATGCAGCCTTCAGTAATCAGCACGATGGTGAAACTTCTGTGGCACTCAGGGACAAACTTACAAATCCTACCAGCACCTTTCTTCCTTGTCCATTCTCTTCCTTCTCATGAGGTGGGAGAAAAGATGTGAAGCCTTCTTCTGGCATTTAAATACATGATCTGATGAGTTTTCTGAAAAACACCCAAAATAAATGATGAGGAGACACTTGGTTCTTCCTACTAATCAGCTGTAGCAACTTTTTATCTCCTAGCCTTTTCTAAGCTTCTACATTAATATTACATTCCCTACTCTTAGCATTTAGACTAATTATGTATTTCACAGTTAACATTTATGTTACTGCATTTTGCTTATGTTTCAGATTTTTTGGGTGTCTCATCTCTGCTTCCAAAACAGAAGTTGACTAATAAGCAATGGCTCTAAATCAGTTGCTTTGGATTGCCCCATGGCCATATTTCTGTCAGTTCATAAATGAAATCTTGGGTACCTGGCACTTGCCAGAAATAGGTATTAAATTAATATATGTGTTCTATTAATCCATTTATCAGCCTAAAAAGACTGTACTGATTGGACTGTTCATGTTTGATAATATTTTCTCAGCAGATCTGCAAGCTTTTTGTCTGTAGGTCTTTGTCCAGACTTCTCATAGCCTTTTCCTGCCATCCACACACCAGTATTGTGGTTTCTGGCTATTGCTGCTCTGCTCTGTAAGCAGGTTTGGACCCAGGCACTTCCTCTTCTATTTGCACACTCCTGAGGCATGAAGTGTGATCATACTTCTCCTTGCCTGCTGCCAACACTCCTCAGTTTCCAACTGTGTTAGTGCCTGTGCTCACTCACACACACCATGAGCAATGTGGCTCCACTGCTCTGTCTGCACCTGAAGAGGCAGAATCCAACTTCTGCACATCTGAGCTGCATCCTAGCTGGACCCAAGTTCAGACACTGACATCAGGACACAAGTCCATGCAATTGGCTGTCACTTGAAACCTATGGAATAGTACAGTCTGCCATACCATCCCATACCATACACAATTATTTCAACACCTTGAATAAACACTTTTGGATTAACTCCCTCAGATGATCCTACAAAAAGCCAACAGCAATGGCGTCTGGTACTAAGTGTTTTGCTCCTCATGGGGAAAAGGAGTGGGACTGCACTAGAAGCTGGGACCTAAATACAGCCCTTGAATATGACAAGTATTCTTTGTGGGAGCACCTCTCACTCCGTTTGTTCAGAGGCAGTTGATCTCTTCTGAAAAGGAAGGGGAGGCAGGAGCATGAATGATGACTGGCAGTACATACACTGTCTCCATTTACCTCACTGCTCTCTGTAACAGCACATGCTTTGGCCAGTCAAGAGTCATGGAAACCAAGGGGTGGTGCAGCTTACCAGGGCAGCAGACCAAACTCTCAGCTGCTGTCTAAGATGATCCACAAGATCCTGACATGGGGCAGGCATTGGCCTCCTCCAAAGGGTCCCAGCCCTAGAGACATATAAACAAGCTCAGGTACACTGTCCATCTGTACTCATCCCCTGCAAAGAATGTGAACAGAGACTATTCTGGGGTCCAAAGTTAACTTACCAGTAGTCCAATTTGTACACCAAAGCAGACTGGCAATGTACAATACTTAGGCTGTACTTACCAACAGGCAAGAAATCGGGAAATTTAGCTTAAACATCAGGATTTAAATGAAACAGTTCTACCAAATATAAGGAGGTAGTCAGCTGTGGATTAATCCTGCTATTTACTGTGATTTGGAGGTATTTTGCTGCCAATAATTCTGAGCTTCCCCTGAATGCCTTTTGCAGGACCACATTGGAAACACACATGACCCATCCCTAGAACTGGAAGGCTGGTCCCTTGGGGTGCCACCACCATCCTCTCAGTGCAACTGGGACAACATTCTTCAGTCATGTGAAGACACTGAAAAAGGAGGGTGAATGCAACACCAGGGCTGCCAGGTCATGATGATGGTGCAAGCTGGCACAGGCTCCCTAAAGTAAACAATTACTAACCTGATAGAAATGCAGCTGAGGGCTTGTTCCTGATTTGGATTAGACTTGTA
Source organism: Aegithalos caudatus (assembly GCA_013389925.1). Taxonomy (NCBI): domain Eukaryota; kingdom Metazoa; phylum Chordata; class Aves; order Passeriformes; family Aegithalidae; genus Aegithalos; species Aegithalos caudatus. Next base: position 63,911 of record WEIU01051962.1, read on the forward strand.
CGGCCAGATGATCTGGTAGATACAGAGTAGTTATTAATGAATGTTGAATCACAGACTCAGTGAATGATGCCTGAGTCAAGCCCACTCCAAGCCCACAAACTGCTGCTGCTGAATGTATCTCCTTATGCTACTCAATGATGAGATAGAAAGTATTTTTATTATTTATATTGCCTCAGGCAAGAAAGGGGATGCAGGTAAGGAATATAAGAATGGTTAGATTGGCAATTAGAGCTAATATTAGTCTGACTGACCTGCCTTGACATTAAATGCATTGAAGAATTCCCTTTGCCATTATAAAGTGTGCTTCTCTGCATAAGTCTAATTAAAAGGGGACAAGTTTCATGTATATGCCATTAGAAATATGTAAGGATCTCTCAGCAGGTCCAGGATGATCCTGATGGCAGCAGAACCAGTGTGAAGTGGTGAACAACATGACCACTGCCTTCAGAGGGAAAAAAACATAATCTGCACCATAAAGAGGTGGGCTGCTATTTAAATTAACAGAAAAAGGTGGCCAATATTAGTTTAGATTAATTCTGTCTTGGACAACATAGCAAATAGTTCATGGCAGTTAAGTGTGAGACAGATCATACTCTGCTCATCCAAACTGGTGGAAGGATGTGAAGAAATAGTGAAGGGCAAGGTCCCCCTCCACCTTCCAGCATTTTATAAGATGTGCACTCCTTTCCACCAGATTAAAAAGAAAATCACAGCTCACCCTTAAATTCTGAGAGTCTATTTTCTCCTGCAAAGCCATATCAGTGAGCCCATTAAATGCTTGTACATATCTGCAAATTAGCATGTGGGCCTGGCAGCTTCTGTGCCTCTGGGGAAGCAATTGGCCTTACTACCACCAAGGCCACTACTGAAGTAAAGAGCATGGTTCTTTTCAGGAGATCCTATGGGTCGAGTGTAACTGTGGTGTAAGTCAGTAATGAGAGTGAAGAAAGAATATTGCAGGAATTTAAACAGATCTCAGATTCTGCTCTCCTCTTTTGCAGCCCAGCACCCAGGCTAGTGGGATATTTGGCAAGTGTTCTCATTCCTATGGCAGCTTGTTTATCACAACATTTGAATTCAGCTGGTTCAGCGTGGTGCATATGTTTGCTGTTAAGCTCAGCTGGTACAAAACGTTCAGTATAACTGATGTGCTGGGTGTAAGGACACAGGAAGCAACAAACTGGTCCAGACTCAGAGGGTGTTTGGATGTGTATAAAGAGAAGCTAAGCAAACCATTAAAAATGAAAACTACTTACAGGATCGAATTCAAAGCACATTTTCTCTGATAGTTTTTTTAACCAACTTGCAGTGAAAAATGCATTAGGGTTCAAATATACTATTGTACAAACAATAAAGAGTTAAAGCTTGTGCTGAAAACAGAATACCATACTACTGCCATAGCCATAGCCCTAGAGAGGATACAGTGTGGATAGAATGGTTGTGCTTTAAACACAGCAGACCTCCCGTGTGGCACACATATTCCTTGTCTACACTAACAACCTTGATACAGATGTCTTGGCAAGCCTTCCTGCTGCCTACAACTCTTCAGTATTTTTACAGATGAAAAAGAGATTGCCAGCAGGGAATGTCGCAGCATGCAGGGAATTAATTATAAGTGATAATAATCCAGCAGATTTATACTGAGATTGAAATGTCTCACAGAATCGTTTTTGTCCTTGAAAGGTGGATGCTGGCTTTTTTGTACATCTAATCTAGGGACATGCAGCAAAAAAGCTCTCTTGCAAGTCCTAAAGTGAAACAAACCATATCAACAAAAGCACTTTCCCACTAGCAAAGTGCTACAGGGCATCAGATAACAGAGCTGCAGCAGTTTGCTCTGCAGACTTTCCACGCTACTGGCAAAGCTCAAAGATGGACCAGGTCCCAGAAGCTTCTGAAGGTTTTCCACAGGCTAAACTATAGCTTTCCAGTCTTTTGGGTAGCTGTGCTATAAGTTTTGGCAGAGCATATGGTCTAATTAAGGATGATGATCTTGGTGGCCAGTGTATTCTATCTAAACCCATAATAAGCCCTTCAACATCTTACCAGCAGTTGGTAGCAGGTGACAGATAGTGGCCTTGTGTCCTGCAAAATACTTTGTGCCCAGATACTGCACACAGCTGCAATCACTGTGGCAAGGTGGGTACCAGGCAGCAGCACAGCCCTTTTGCCATTGCCTCACACAACCCTCATCCTGTAGGAGACCTATTTGTGGTATGGGAGGACTGCAGCCTCATGATCACTCCTGGTAAGCTGCCCTGGGTGCTGCACAGTGGCAGAACAAGGAAAACCGTGGAGATGCTGGCCCAGGGCCGGGGCAAGTGGCTGGGAGATGCTGGCTGATCCCTTAACTGCCACTGACGTGACCTCACTGTGTATCCCTCTTGTTTCCTCCGAGGCAGGATATGGTTTGATATTCCAACAGCCACAGAAGGCTGGGGATCGTAGCAAAAGAAGGCAATTTCCAGCTTCTATTATCCTCAGTACTGTGGGGATGATGACAATGATGAACTGGAGCTTCAGAGGGGAAACATCTTCAAAGCCAAACAATTTACCCTAATGCTACCTAGAGCCCTTGGCAGGTGGGATTTCACCTGCAGTCTGAAGCAGCTGTGAGGAGGGACCAGCCACTGCTTCCCCTTGCCAAAGACAAGTCTACAGGAGCACCAGCTCCTGGGTCTCTCAGGCCCTCTTTCAGCAAGGTATTCATCTTCAGTTAATGGAAACAGCCACCCATTGTCACACTGGGATTATGCATGTGTTTATGGTTCTTGCTGAATGGGAGTCTTAATGCATTATGGGGAAAACATTAAGGAAGTTGGCTTGAAGGCTTGGAAAAATCATTACTGTATATACCCAGACTGAAAACACAAATTGTTTACCTCTTTTTTTTTTCAGGTAATTAACAGATCCTAGTACATGATAATTAACACCTGAGCTGTCAAATCTAACACTGGCCATTTTTCCTATTAATTAAGCAGCAGATGGAGTTTAGAGTAGATATGTTTATTAGATTTGGGATGAAACAGTATTTTTAGAGGAAGTATCTGGTATACTGGTTTGGGGGTGGTGATGAAACAGTGCTTAATAGCCCTGTTATCTTACCTACTCATCACACAACAATCCAGGAGCAATTATCTAGTATCTTATGAGAAGCTGTGTGAGCTGCCAAACTTGCTGAACGAGTATCTCAGCATCCAGATGTATGACAATAGGCTGGGAGCTACAGGACCTGCTGGGATGTTGTCTGTCCTGTCCTGGCCAGGAGAGCAGCAGCATCCCCAGAGGGCAGCCAGGATGGGCTCTTCTCATGGGGGATCCTGCCCACACTGATGAAAAGCCATTTATCTTTCAGAGGCTGGGAAACAGACTAAAAAGCACAGTCCCTCACAGACTCAGAAGAAAGCATGACCTTTTCTGTGCACATTCTCCTTTATCTTCTGCTCCTCAGTTTCAGTTTTATCAATTCCCCGTATATTCAACCTACATTTTCTCTTTTCTCACTCTCTTCAGAGCCACTGCAGGCATTGCAGGAGAATGCACACAAAGGGGTTTATTCTCTGTGGCTAAGCCTTATGCTAAGACTGAGGTGCCACGGGCATGAGCAACCAGAAAAAAATGTTAAAATCTAGATAGCTGCTCAGCTGCATGACATAACACTCCCATTTACAAAAGACAGGTGACACACCTAGAAGACCTAGTTTGGAAATAACAATAACAAAACAACATGTCCTATCCACCCTGTTTGAAGGGCAAAGGGACATTGAATGCTTATGGGAGAAGTGGTGCTGAAACCCAGTTATTAATGTTGTTTTCCCAAAACAGAGTTGATGGCTAAAGATCAACAAGGCCATGGCAGTTCTCAGGCTGCTCAAAGAGCTTGAGAATGGTGACACATTAATGCTTCACAGTAGTAGAAATCTTGATGTTAACCTGGATGTTTAAACTTCATGGTGTTCATTGTTGTTGAGATTCAGGTTCTTCAGCAGATGATGCAAATAGTGGCTACCCTCAAAGAACTTAGATTTTGAACAGAGTTTCACCAGGGGGTGTTCTGATTTGCCCTACAGTTAAGAGGCTTTTGTTGTCAAATCCCGGATTTTGGCATCTTCCGCCTGTACAAACTTGATTTATAGTGTAAATCTAATTGAGAACTTCCCCCACATTAGCCCTTCTATTTAAAATGGCAACATGCACTTCCTCATAAGCATCTTGGTTTTGCTCACCCATTACAATCTGGGGTATAATGTGTCCTTCATTTAAAAGCTGAGTATGGAAATCTGCAACCAGCAGGGCATGACTGGGGTATAACTTTAATATAATTTCATCCAGCTGCTTTCTGAGTTGCTAGAACAAGGAATACATAAAGCACATTTTTCTTAAATCTGGGGATTTGGATTTTCTTTTGGATTTCAATTTTCTTTTGGATAAGGTTAGTTGGTGCATTGTTGGATTTGGAAACCCCACTCATGGCAATGATTCCATGGGGAAAGAAGCATGCTGGGGTTCTTACAGAGTCTTAGGGGTCCAGCTCTACTGGGTAATTAACAAACTCGGATATTTCGTCCAGTCATTACTGAGCATCAGAGCATCAGGCACAGTGCATCCCAGGTTTGGGTGGGGTTTTTTATTTGTTTGTTTGGGTTTTTTGTTTGTTTGTTTGTTTTTTGTTTTGTTTTGTTTTGTTTTGTTTTGTTTTTGGGTTGTTGTTTTTTTTTTTTTTTTGGTGAATGCAACAGTACAAGGACTTCTAGGGGTAAAGCCTCCCTGTAATGCCTATTGGTTGTGTTAGGAAGACCTCCCTGGAAAGAAGAATGACTTTGGAAAACACTATTTAAAATCCTGGAGTTATGAGGGATTACCAAACAAGTTTCTCAGTGACAGAATGAGACCTGTAACAGAATTCTGATCCAGGTAACTTTCTGCTGCCTCATGCCATTGTGCAAATATGAGATTACCTGCCACCACCAAGGCTGTGTAGTTGCGTACCTCTGAAATTGCCAAAGAGCTCAATTAACTAACCCCATCATCATACACCTACCACTGCTTGTTCTGCTTTTGCCTTTCCTTTCTGACTTAAAAGGGTGGAGGAAACTAAGTAAGCACTTTGCTTATTAGCAGTTACTATCTCCCAGAGCTTGGGAAAGGAGGGTTCTTGTTGATAACTGGCAACACAGGCCATGTCTTTGCCCAGAGTTCCCTGTGCTCCCCAGTGCATGGTGTGGGCTGGGTGTGGTGAGCAGGCTGTAGAGTGTGCCAGTCATGCTTGGAATTTACTCAATCTACTCTACCCTATATCTTCGGGTAGGGAATCTTGGATGGGAATGAGTGTGCAGAAGATGTGTGCAGAGTGTGTTAGATGTCTCAGACCTCCAGCACCTATCCCACACAAAAATAAAATATATCTGAAGAATCTGGGGCAAACTGAACCTGTATAATGTGTACAGTGAAGTGTGGTAAATCAAAGGTGTCTGCCACACGTGGGACTTGCTGAGGAAGTGGGTGTCACTTTGGCAGCACAGACACTGATGGGCTCCCTTGTGCATAGCTGGTGTAAAAGTCCATGTGTGTGTGTAAGTGTGCGTGTGTGTACAATGACTCTGGAGTCAGTGTGAAGCTATCTGCTGAGATAAAATGTATTTGACACACATAAAATCTGGAAAAAGTCCAAATTCCTTTTTAGTTTCATCATTTAAACAAAACATTTTTTTCTGAAAAAGAGGTCATGCTCACACAACCCCAGACTTACTGGACCCTAAACTCAATGCATTTTACTCTCCTGAAAATACTTGTATGGGTGGGAAAACATTTTAGTACTTGACTCTGTTGCTCCCACGGAAAAGGGAGAATTGTATTTGCTGAAGCTAGTAAAAAAAATATTATTCAGGATACAGGTGTCTCTCACACACCTGTGCTGCTCTGTTCAAATTAAGTTGCTGGTGATGGATGTGTAATTGTGTTTGCAGATGTGTATCTGATGGGACCTTGGAAGTGTTTGCTCAAGAACAAAAGGAGCAGCACCCAGTCCACTCCCCTTTGGCTTACAGGGCTCTGCAAGGAGAACTTGGGAAAGCCAGAGCTTCAGACTTGTCCCAGCCCTGACAGTGATGGAGATGGCTGCATTACCTGCTTTTCAGAGACCTTGCAGGGTTTGCAGGGCTGTGACAGTTTGGGGAGATTTTAAGAGGTGACTTTGGACCTGCCAAGCAAGCAGTGTTGATGTGGGAATGCAGGGCAGACAGTGAGCACCAGCCCTGCCTACCCCAGGGGCAGATGTGACCACAGCTGCCCTTCCCTCCTGCCTGAGGCCCAGCTCCCAGATCCTCCTGCTGCCTTCCTGCACCCAGCCCACCTGCTCGTCCAGCTCCTCTTCCTCCTCCTCTTCCTCCTCCCAGTCTGACCGGCTGCTCTGTGCCCTCTGCTCCCTGTTTTTCTCTTGGCAATTTCTCACATGGAGGTTGGTGGCTGCAGGCAGCCCAGGCAAGGTTTCTTGGAGGGAAGGAGGAAGGGAGAGGGTAGCCCAGGGCTACAGAAAGATAATCTACTGTGCCTACAAAATTAATCTGTTGTGTCAAGACCAGTATTAAACTATGCCCCTGTTCTTCTCATCACTGTGTTCCTCAAGCTACTCTGTGCAATCACATAACTCATTAAGTACCTTATCCACACCAGGTCCTTCCTGTAGGGCCTCTTCCTGCTCCTTCCTTTTCCCCGTGGAATAGATCAGAAATATTCTTAATTTGCAAGCTGTGGCTAGTCAGTAATCCCATCAATGTATTTTTCAAGGTCACAAGTATATAGCACATTCTGGGCATGCCTGCAAAATCCAATTGTTTTTAGTCGAGAAACCATAATTTTTGATTGCTATGCTCCCTCCACACTAGATAGTGATTCTCATCTTATTGTATTTTATTCTGCTTCTTTGTACTGATTTATAGCAGGGGAAAACATACTCAGTGAAATATCCATTGTCACTGATAAATTCTGCATGACATACATGACTAAATGTTATTTAATTTTTTAATGATGTTCATAAGTGTATATGAATGTTCTCCTGGGGAATACAAATTTCTATGAAGGAACACTGAGCAATAAGCTACCCAGAAACCTGATGTGCTACACAATTCAAATAGGTCAGATGATAAAACAGATGACTGTTCTGGGTTTAACACAGTTCCTGATGAACAGAAACTATTTTACCATACCTGCAAAAAGAAATCTTTCCTTATTTAATTTTGGACTACAAGCATCACCAGGCAACTTGTTTGTAGGCTTGCCTCTCATCTGAGTACATCTATCTTGATCTATCCTTCTACAAAAACATTATGCCTTTTACCTTGATATTGATCTGTTTGCTGAGGATTAGCATACAATTGTACAAACCTCTTAAAGCTTTATCATATCTTTAATGCAAAACTCATAAACCCTTTTCTATTATGACAGAGGAGTCTATATCATATCCCTTAATCTGACAGGCTTCTGCAGGAATGAAAGATGTAGATATGATTGCAGTGTTTGAAAGTCCTGTTCTAAGCTGGTCCAGCTGCCTGGCAAAGGAATCTAAAGAAGATGTATCTATGCATCATGCTGGCCTCCATTGCTTTGCCAGAGTTTTGTAATGCAAGATGCCTGTACATGATGCTTCAGATGCCCCATCTGCAAGAGTATCAAGTGTATTCTGTATCCTTTAGAATATGCTGATAAAAATCTCTTTTTAAAGATTGATTTTACACCTTTTGCCTAATGTGTACTATCAGAAGCAAATTTTCTTTTATACAGAATGGAATAAATCATCTGTGATGATAAATATTGAGACCATATTAGCATAAGCTGAAGACCAGTGGAACAACTTTCATATGCTGCTGAAAGATTTTAGGTAGATAATGATACTGGAATATCTTCCATGGCAGTCTGCCTTCTCTGCTAAACCCAGTACTTGTCAAAGATGCCAGGAGAAGCATTTGTTCTCCTCTTCATTGCAATCTTCTGACTTGTCTTAAGCACCTGTATAATACTGTTATGGCTAACTGGATCAGAGTAAAGTGTCAATTTGTTCTAACACAATAAATGAAATACATGTGTTGTTATAATGACCATGGCACAGGTGGCAGAATTAATTTCTTGCCTTGCCTTCATATACAGCCATGGGTTCTGCTGCTTCTTTCCCTGCTGCCCTTTCCTCCTTCTTGGGTGTCTCCTTCATTTTGCTCTATTGAATAGCTCTTTCTTTTCAATATTCTTCAGGCTGGAAGAAGCGAGAGGCAGCAGGGTGGGATGCCAGTGGAATCATTTAACTGTCACAGTGTAGGTACTGGGCTCAGGATGGAATTCTGACAGGCCTTACTGCTCCTCATCCCAGCCTTGACTGGAAAATTGCCATCTGAGAGTCTGCAAGACAGGGACCTTGCATCTGAAACCTTCCGAAGTCAAGGTGATGACTTAGTTGCCAGAGTGCCTGGTGAAGTACAGACTGCGTATGGCAGTGCACATAAAACATAACACATGAGTTTATTGAGAATTTATTGAATAAATCCACTGACTTTTTTGGATGGATTTCAATCAACTTTCTTCCAGTTTACTGGAAAATGAGTCTTACACAGGACAGAAACTACTCAGGTTACTATCACATGAATAATTACATCCTAGGGTACATTATGCATCGCCTTCCTTTTCTTTAGTCTATGAACAGTTAGCTCTTGCTGTTCACCAATATCCTTTCCTTTTTTAGACAAAAGAAATTAATATTGAAACCAAGAGTAGTTTTGCCTCCAGCGATTTACATCATAGTACCACAAACTAGGAAAGCTCAGCTGCAATCACCCTTTCTTCTCACCAGGATATCCAAATAGTTTAAGACTGACAGGCTGAGATGGCCCAGTGTCACAGCAGTACTGGGGCTCATCCAATGACACTTTAAGGAGAGGTGAGAAAGATGTTTTCAAAGTGACAAACTCTGGATATAAATAGGAAAGTCACCCACACCCCTTGTTTCCAGTGAGCAATAATGATAACTGGTGTGGCAGCCTTGCTTGGGGTGGGCTCTGCAGGAGCTGGTGGAGAGGCAGCTAAAAGATAATCAGAAAGATCCAGGAGGCAACATGTGTGCAGGGGCTGTACAAGCAGGGAGGGGACAGGCAAAGCCTAGGGAGAGGGCACCCATGCAACAACCTTGCATTGAAACCAGGCCTTTACCTGCATTGCCTTTACATTTACATTTCTCTAGCAGAAAAATCTTTCTATAGTGAACTTCCTCGGTAGACCTCAACATGTTTTCCCAACCCAACGTTGTATATAGGCAGGCAAGTGTTTTGAGTTCAAATTTCTAAAGGAAAGGGGGAGAGAGTTCGTTCATTCCTTGAAGTTGGCTCTGGGTAGTCTTGTGTGTTTGCTGTTGCTGGTCTCCTGTATTTCCAGCCACTCTCTCTTCCAATGGATTCCATGTTCCCCATCTGCATCAGGTGTGCTGTATCTTCAGTGACTCCTCCCTCTCCATGGGTTTGTGGGGTCTCCTTTACCTGGGTATTCCCTTCACTGGGCTAGAGTTTCCTGCTTGAGTCTCCCCATTTTAAACTTCCAGAATGATTCTTTTGCACTGTCTGGAGCCAACACTCAGTCAGGATCATACAGGAACAGCTTACCTCACACATACCGTGATCTCCTTAGCATTACTCCCTACCCACTTTTTAGGAAAAGGTCATATTTAGCTAGCTGGGTTACTTGCCAGATCTTTTGCAGATCCTAAGCCAAAACCTCTGACACAAACAGTACTGGTATGCGACAAAGTGATACTCAATTATTCAATTGGTTTCTATTCCAACTCAAGCCAGCTGAGGAACAATAAACGATGCAAAATGCTGGCTCCCCAAAACATTTGGCTAATCGATCCCTTTATTTCTGGATCTAATCAGTGCTCCAAACTAATATGCATTCAAGCTTGCATTAAATATTTCTGTTGCTGATCCAAATCTCCTGCTCTGCATATTTGGAAGCCCCTTTGCTGATTGCCTCTCAGCAGGGGTGGTGACAGCTGTCCTGGGGCTGAGGGCTGCACCCTCCAGCTGCTGGGACTGGGGAGAGCTCAGCATCACGCAAATGCGAGAGCTAAATTCTGCCTGAGGGTAAAAAAAATGGGGGGGAAAAAAGGTGAAATCTGAACACAGGCAGCATCAAAATGAGATTGGCACATCAGCTCACGGCGGCTGGGGGAAGGGACAGTGCTGCAGACTGCCGGGCAGCTGCTCAGCACTGCCAGCTTAGCCTGCCAGCAGTCAGGCTTTGGATTTTTATTTTCTCTTGAAATCTCTTGAGGGGTAAGATGCTAAAGTGCAGTGAAGAACAGGACTGCAAATCACCGGGCTGTCTGGCTGTAATGATTTGAGGGCATGATGTTATGTTGCAAGCGCTTCCCCATCTGCATCCCCCTCTGGCAGGCACCCCAGCCGTGCCGTGCCCTGCTGTGCTGTGACCTACCCAGCACAGGGAGGCCACAGCCTGCCTTGCAGCCAGCTCTGCCAGGGAGGGGAAGGAGAATCCAGTCCTAAACCCCGCTCATTTGCCACTTCACATTGAAATCCTGCAAGAAAGGGCACGGGAGGGAACGTCGACATGTTCAGTAAATCTCATTAGCATTACTGCAGTCCCAGTTAGGAAATACCTTGTGTGCTCTCCAATACCCCTTGAAAAAGTGAAGGATTTCTTTTTTCTATGGAAAGTAGGTGATCCAGTGCAGCTGAAGCCAGCCTGCTCTTTCTGCTTGGTGCTGGGGGGAACAGCCTGACACATCACTAAACAGGATCCACCTCTTGTGCTTTCAGGAGTCATGTCTGACTCAAAGGCCAAGCAGAATAAGCATGTGAACCTTTCTCATAGCTGCCATTGTAGAAATTTTCCGGTAAGTGAGGCATGGAAATACTGGCATTTGTGGGTGTGCATGAGGTGATACATGTCAGTAGCCCCACTTTGGAGAGCAGGCTGCTGCTGAGACTCCTTGATACATCATCAAGATTGGGGCCTTTGCACATCAAATAACTTTTTCAGTGTCTTTCCCCTGCTATCTTGTCAGCAGCCAGTGAGCTTCATTGAGAGAGGGCTGGGACTGGCATTGCTCCAGAGAAGTTGCTGTGTCCTTCTCTGCAGGATTAAAATCATCCTGGTGCTCCTCCCTTTGGTCCCTGTGGATTACAGTGCCAGCTCATCCTGGCCAGTGCAGTCTGGAGAGGTGGCAGGAGGGGCATGGGGTGCCCATGGCTATCAAACATGGTCCTGCCTCCCTGGGTGTGAGGAGCTCCTTGGAAAATTGCCATTATGCCAGGGTATATGCCAGGTAGCAACTGCAAGTACAGGCATATTGTGAAGGGCTCAGTCTAGAACAAAATTACTAGAGCAGATGAATGGAGGACAGAGGAAGGGATTTAATCCACTTTATTTAAAGTCACATTTATTTTCTTGACAAGGGGAGCCATAGAGAATATTTTTTGGAGACCCAGCTACCCTGAAAGATTTGAGGAATCTGATGTGGCTACCACTTCTTTCTGACTTGAAACACAGGAGAGAGAAGGGATGGTATCTGTGAGGCAGATCTGAGCACTGTGAGTCATGCTTATCACCATCCCACTAATGCATCTAATTTGGACAATTATGTTAAACTTGATGTTAACCTTCCCCACAGTTCTTTGAAAGCAAACCAAAGTCTCTTCTGGCTGGGGGTACCTAATCCTCCATCTTCCGTGATTACTATCAAAGGGCCAATATGCAGCTTAATTTGTTATTGGTTGCAAGGTATGCTTAGATCTCAGGGTGGTTGTAATAGTGCGAAATATATATTTAATAATGAGTAATTATTAAATAGCTCCATAATCTGTGGCTCTCCCTTCCTTCTTGATGTGTTCTCTTTCCAGCCACAAAGCACAGGAACCCTCCAGCATTCCTTTATGTCATCTTAAAACCATTACTCCAACTCTTTGTTCTGTTCATTCTTTTTCTCTAGATTATAGCTACATGTTCAGACTACAAACTGTATCAGGCAGAGACCTTACCCCCACTATATGTGAAAAGCGTTTGCAACAGAATAAAAATATTACTAACAGAACACTGTTGTAATTTTAAGTAGTCATAGAATTTTAGACCTAATGGTAAAAGGTCCTCTGACACAAGGATAAGCTCCAATCTGCTGCAGCACACACCATGCCCTGATGATAGATGAGAAATAGAGGGTGTTGAAGTGATTGTCAGAGAGACACCATAAGGAGGAGAAACTGGGAAAGACCAGCACAAACTGCTCCTTTGTGGGAGAAACTGGCCCTATGGGTAAGGGCATCCCCAGAATTCACCTTTGGTGTTTGTTAATATGGTACCCTCTATACCTGATGATATTTTTTGTTGATTTCACTATTGTTGCTATTATCATTATTTGGTATTGTCACCCCATGACTGCAGACATGGTGTAAAGTAGCTAAATTGAGGCAGCAGATGGGTGTAAGAGCTGCTTCTGCAGCCTCCTGCCTCACACCTGCCAATGGCAGTGCCATTGCTGGCAGCCAAGGTGCAGCTGGAGGCAGCAGAGACAGCGGCACAGGTCCTCTGCTGCTGCCACTGGAGAGCCAACAGTGCAGCAAAGAGCCCTGCACACAGCCATGGGCTGCAATGGCTCCAGCTTCTGCAGCCAAATCTTCCTACATGCATCACTTGGGAGCCATGGATCCCCTCTGGTCACACCACACTTCGCTCAAGCTGCATCCAGCAGCATTTAAGGACATGGAACTCATTAGTTGCAAAGTATTTTCCTTCACCCCTCTGAATAATCTTTTCTGACATCATGTGTAGGATCACTAAATCACCTCCTCTCAAAGTCTTTCCCCTCTGAACTAATAGGGAAGGAGCAAGATGCAGTAGCTGGGGACAGAAAGGGCAAGGATGGGGTTTTTTTGAGGGCCAACAAGTGCCTCAAGAGCTAGTCACAACACCCTTTCATCGATTTTGCTCAGCACTCAGAAAATGCAGAGCCATTGATTGTCCACTGAATAGTCTGTAGAGCTCTGCTTTTGCTGAGTTGTGTGTGGAACTGAGCCAAGAGGAGAAGAAATAATTAACAGTCTGCCCTGTCCATATGTTTAAAATACACTACAAAATGAAAACAGTCCTGTGGAGAGTTCTCTGCATTAAAGCTTTTCAGTAATGTGGACTTGGAATATTTCCTCTATTCCTCTGTTCCTTAGGACAATATTTGAGAAACCAGAGATACTATTAATTTTAAGGCTCTTTCTTTCCAATTCTTTAGATTCATTATTCATACTTTGTATGCCTGTATAAAAAAGAATTAAGTTATTGTATGAATTGAAACTACTTCAGATGTTCAGAATTCATAAGTATAGTAAGGAAAAACTAAAATGAGCTTAGATACTGATAGTATAATCTGGAAAACAGAAGGATCCTGTTAAAGATAGATTTTTATTGAAACTTTATGGTCCAGACCAATTTTTTAAAAATAGATTTGACATCACCAGACCCTAACACATTTAAAGCAACTTATTGGGTTTGGATTTCTTGGGAAAGAAATAACATTCAAAAGCCTGTTAATAATAGGGGATCCTTGTATGACAAGGAAGGAATTCGTATCAGTCTCTGCTGATGTGATATGTACCCATGTGTATGTACCCATGTGAAGGCTGCCTGTGCCTGTTTGAACAACTAATTTCAGAAAATCTCCTGAGAAATCCTAACAGCTCCTCTGCTCCTATCAGTGCCTGTCGGTCTCATTATCAGACTCATTGCAATTGCTTTCTGGTGATTCACCAGTGCAAAGTGAAGGAGATCAGAGCAGAACCAGCCACAAAGGATCCTTACCTCCCTGAGTAATCTGACTAACTGTACATCCAGTTGAAGGACCTGCACAGAAATCCAAACTCTGCTCTTGTTACTGCTGATGTCTTCCCCATGGCTTTTCTGGCCCCCTGCATCAACAGTCTCTGAAGGTAAAACTGGCATAACCAGCCTGGTTTAGGACAGATCCCAAGATCACTCATCCAGCCTGCACTGAGTGTTATCCCGGTGGTATTCTCAGCAGAAAAGCCAAGTGCTGAACAACCTACAGAGCAGCCAGCAGCTTGACCCTTAAACATGGTCCTCTGGATTTGCTTCACCCTTTTGGTGCTTTGGACTCATGTTCAGGTCTGCTGGCAGAGCCAAGTGGAGATTTCATTGGCACAACTCAAGCTGCATCTGTAGATGTTAATCTCTCTAATCATTAATCTGGCACCTTGCAGTGCAAATACTCCAAGTGGATGCATAACCCTCTGGGTTAGCTGGAAATGGATCAAATATTCCTTGTGGAATCCCAAACATCTGCTTGGCACAGACATTGCTGGACCTGGCACACTGGTTGTCCTTGAGGGTAAGCCAACTATTAGTTCCCCAAACAGCTGGGGATGGTTGTTGTATAACATCAGCACCCTCTCCCTGCTCTCCATGTCTCAAGGGCTTATTTTTTCTGTGGTCCCTTGTCCCATAGCTCTGACTGGTATGGTAGGTTTGCATGGGGCCCTGCTTTATGTCTTATGTGTTCACAGTTGGAGCACAGCTAGAGCTGCCTGTGGTGGCAGGGATAGCAAAAACTTCAGCATCAATCCTCTACTTTCTGGGGAAAAAATGTGAACAAAGTGTATCTAGGGTTAAGAGATATGTATCACTAGGTGAGCAGAAGGAGTGTCAAAACCTCTTCTGAGAAGATAAAATACTCCTTTTTCTTCAAAGGAACCAATGCTTTTGTCCTGCCATATTTTTCTAGCACAACCCATGTGTCCCTCCTCATTGGTGCCCAGGCCTCTTCTCTAGCTGTGAATGCCAGAACATAGTGGCATAACACAGATTTCACCTTTCTTTTATTTTTCCACTAACTGGAAGGTCAAAACAAATTGAATTAAAGAACTATCTGGATAATTCAGTAATTAAAAGCTTGTGAGGAGGTGAAAGAACTAATCACAAAAATAAATAGTTACCCAGTTACCCAGTTACTTCATTACATTAAGAACTGTTTATGCTGCATAATATTATTTCAGGGAGCTGAAACCACCGAGAAGCCATAAGTCATAGTTGGAATCACAGGAGAAACCCCACCTTGCTGTCATGGTCCAGGCTTAGAAGCAGCGTGGGAAGCTGATCTCTGGGCACAGATGCCATCCTGACATCCTCCTAAATTGCATAACACGCATGCCCTTGGGTCATGTCTACCACGTGCATATGTGCAGCCTCCATTTCCTGAACTACCCAGCTGAGGGGCCAGGGGCAAGTGAAGGAGTGGGGACAGGTAGGCTGGAAATCCTTTGTGCTGTAACCAGCCCTATGTGAGGAATTTGCTCTGGGAATTAGGTTGCTACATAGAGTCAGAAGGGTTGAACAGGAGTCTTCACACAAAATGGAAAGGGGGATGTCAGGGATGTAAGGAAAGTCATTATCATATCAGTAATGTCATTTAAATCATTCTATCCTAATCTTGTCTGGAGGGGAAAAGCTGGCAGGCATCTCCTGACAGCAGAGTAGGAATGTCCTGCAGAACTTCTTTCCTCCCCAGGCAGAACAGCTTTCAACAGGGAAGAATGCTTTGGGATTCTTGAGTATTCTCCCAGCACCTTTACTGTTGTTGAGGGTAATAGACAATGATTTTTCCAAGTTTCAGGTCACAAAAAAATAGGTCTGGATGGGGCTATCATAGCTCACAGCAAGGCAGGAACAACTCTACTGACAACAGCCCTTTGTAGACACAGAGATGTCCTGTGAGGTGAGCATAGGCTGGACATGAAGAATAAGTGGCCTCAGGAGAGCTATCAGGTATGGTTTTACAGATCTGGAAGTGTCTCACAGCCTAAATAACTGGTACATGGCTTTTAAATCAAACCACAAAGTCCCTGTTAAGTGGGTAACTGCATCTCACAGGTGGCTCTTGAGCAGTAGTCACAGCAAGATTTTCAGTGATGGAGAAATCAGCCTAAAGGTAAGGGAAAAATACACAGGCAGGATATTTAAATAACAGCAACATTGTTATTTAAATAAGGAAACACACCTTTCTGAAGCAGCTGAAAGAGAGTTAAGTCTTAGCTAGACTGAGGGCCTCAGAGCTAAAAGAGGCACCTCCAATGAGTCTTGAGGAGAAGCAGCCCAGGGAGAACCAGTCAACCACAATTGTTCGTAATACAACTGACACATGGGAAAAAAGAAACCTTGCCTTTTGTTAGAAATCATACTTTTCTTTTCTGTTAAATCATTTTGATCCTGCTGCAGTCATCAAATAGTTCTTTGCATGGCACAGTTAAATTTTTGTTATCCTCAGATGCTGAATTTCCTGCTGATCCTTCAGGGCAGTCAGTCTGAATGAGAAAGGGTAGAGGGCTCTTGTCCAGCCTTTTTAATTTTAATTTATTGCAGTCAGTATTGTCCTTTACCACTGCATAGCTAGGGGGAAGGGAAGAGAGTTGAGCCTTCAGCTCAGGGATTGCAGTAACCTTGGTGTTGAAGCACACAGCCAGTGCACAGCAACAATCTGCTTTGCCTGTCATATGTTTTTCCCCACAATACTAAATTAATTCATTTTCTTAAAACAGGTCTTCCTAATCCAAGGATCTATTTTAGATACAAAGTCAACATTATGAAGTGAAACACATCACATTTTATACTAATGAATTGTGAAAACAAGCAATCAAAAGCTGAATCTCTTCTATGTTCTTAAACGACTGTTTTTCACTCAGCCCAAATAGTAGCTGTGTTATTAGTAACTAGAGCAATACAGTACTGCCATTTGCAAAGCCCCATCGGCTCAGATATTTAGTAAACTTTGGAATTAAATAACCCAGTTTCAACATCTACTTTTTGCAGCAAGTAAGTTTTAAATGGGGAGGAATCTACTTTCAAATAATATGAAAGGGAAAAAAAATTGTTCACCAAGTAAGAGAAATCTAGATTTTCTGTAGCATTTTATGTTTGTGATGGTAAATTCCACTCTAAAAATTGTACAATTCACCCTAAAACCATCACATTATCAGTATGTAAACTGACCAAATGTGAAAAATGTGATAGTATCTACAGGCCTCAATAAAATAACCTTATTTTGTGTTGGAAAGGTCTGCAAGGTTACCATGCTGGTACAGTACTATTTCCACCAGTCAGAAAATCTTCTGGGTTTAGAGATCCCTGAGTTTTGATCACTAACAAGGCTCTTATTTGAACCATTAAATCACACCATGGTCTCCTAATTCAGTAAGATGCTTAAGCACTGAATCCGAGCTTTAATGCCAAATAAACAAGCATATCACACTGTTTTGCCATTTAGGCTGCTGTACAAACTGAAATAAAATGCATCTAGTTTAATGTGTTCATTAAACATTCTGTGTAAGCATACAAAATGACGATCTTAGTATTGTATAATGAAATCATAACTGCTGCCTGCAATAATCTCAGCATAATTCTTCCTGCTTTCCCAAGGAAGCAGAGTGAGACATCTCTGAAATCTGCTCTATAAAGCAATTAAGTCACAAAAAAAACAAACAAGAAAGGTCAGTCAGGACTGAGCCCTCAGCAGGCAAACATTATTATGCTCCTAGAAATCTGACTTTTGTTTGTGTTCGCATCTCAGGATTCATTCCTGTACCATCTCCTCCTTCCAGTGTGCTCTTTTGGCTGTTGATTGCAAGATCTTGCAATACTCAGCATCATTACAAGTTATGACTTCACTCCTGTCTATTGGTGTGTGTAGGTTTATGGCTCTCTGCCAGCCTCTTGAAGTTGCGATCTAAACCTTCAATTTCTCATGTGTGAAAGCCAGAAAAGTCTAGATAGCATTCAGAATGCCAAAAAACATCTGATGTTGGCTTTCTTCATATATCAGATGATGCACTGTCAGCAGTGCTTACAAAGGCTGGACATCAAGAAACCCACACCAGGCATGTACTCATCTTTTTACAACCCATACTGAAATATCTTGCTCACTTGTTTTTTGATAAAAATGTGAGAAAACTCTCCTTTAAGCTTATTAACGAGCACAGGTCTTCATAAATGACTATTAAACCTATCTAACCAATCTTTTTGGTGGGTCAAGCTGTGACNTGCATTCACTCTCTGGGCAAGTGCTGTCCCTTGGAAGAAGTCAGTATCACTGTCCCAGCAAGGTGCACACCATCATAGTCATTGAGAGCAGAGGTACAAAACCTGGCTTAGGATGGGTGGGTGTTCCAAATCTAGGTGGCAGCAGGTTGAGCCCTGTCCCTGCTGTTTCCTTCTGAAGCAGCCTGAGGAGTGTCCAGCCCAGCATTGGCACCAGTGCCAGCCTTAGTGCTACCCCAAAAGGTGGAAGAGCTCTAGCAAGGACTAGACTCAAAGCTGTGCTTACCAGAGCATTTAAGCATGCTCAGAGAAGCACAGGTGAGTGCTGTCCGTCCCCTTTGCCTTCTTCTTCAGCTTCATTGGCTGCTTCAGTTTAAGTTTGAAAAGTTCCAAGGGAGAATGGTGTTTCACAAAACCTGCTTGCACCTCATGCCTCAATGGCCCTGAGCAAGCTTCTGTCTCAAGTCCTTTTCCCATCTGCTGTTGTAGGCAGCTGAGCCCTCTCAGACAGCAAGGTTTCCAGCTGAATCCCGGGCACAAGAGACCCCTGCTTAGGTCAGTGCACTCTTGGTCTTTGAGGCCTCCTTGAGGCTGGCCAGGGAGCCCCCCAGCCTGCTCTGTGTCCCTGCTGGGCATACAGCCTCTCCCAGGATTAACCAGCCCTTCTGTTGACTAGGCTATCACTGGTTTTAAAACAAAGCAGGGAAGCAGTGCTTTGGTTGGGAGGGAGGATATGCTAAGGAAACATGCCTTAAGGAATAGGCCTTTATTGCTTTTGCATTGAGATTGAGAAGCCCTGAGGAGGAGACAAGGAGGAGGCTGGGAAAGCAGACCCAGAGCCATTTGAAGTGGACAGACCAGATTTATAGCACTGGACACTGATAGCGGGGATGCTGCTCTTTGATTTGCTGCCTCTGTGTTTGCCTGATTAGCAGAGTGACATGTAAACACTTGGTAGGGAAGCTTGACATTAAGCTAAAAGCAGCAAGAGTTGAAGTTGCAGGCTGATTGCAGGAAAGCTAGGAGCCTTGTTATTTTAATTGTGTCTGGACTTCAGCTTTTGGGCTCAAGCTTAGTGCTTTTGGCAAATCCAGTTCTCATTCTGGGTCAAAAAGCTGATACCCTTACAATATTACAGAGCATATTTAGAACATATTATTCAGCCCAGGGCTCCTCCTGCAATTTCTCAGGTTTTCATAGTTCTCCATCCAATTCTTTCCAGTCTGAGGAACACCAATGCTGCAATAGCCCTAAGGAGAAAACCTTAATTTAAAAACAAAAGCACAGAGGCTGTTTGTTAGAAATCCTTAACTGTGTCTTGATGCCAATGGCTACCTGAAATAAATGAAACGTGTTGTTGTATTGCCTAGCTGTATTTGGTTAACACTATGCCCGAGAAATATTTCATTTTCTTAAAAAAGGAGCAAAAGAGCAAGTTTGGGAGACCTGAAAATATTTTTCAGTACAGTCAGAATGTGGCCCAACTAATCTAGTTGAAAAGGAGAAAAATTGAACCACCATTTCAGCATTCAAACATGCCCAATTTATTTTAGAATAAATTGTAGCAAAATTGGAATTTGAAAGCAGAGAGAGGAAAATCTTAAAGAAAAGAAAATAAAATAGCTTGAGTTACCTTTTTTTTCATTTTAATTTTTTTAAAATTTTTTTTTCATTTGATCACAGACCTGAGGGGGGCATTCAGCTAATTGGAGAACCAAAAGAAAACAATTGTTAGATGTGGTCTAAAGCTGATGTGACTCAGCTGAAGGACATCCATGGCTTGCTGCAGGCTTCAGGAGAGCTGATTTTAGCTCTAAGAAAGACACTGTGTGCATTTCACTCCAGATCCTCAGAGGTATTCTGGCAACTGTGGGCCATTGAAGCTAAATTTAAGAGCTTTTGAGGGACCAAATGCTGGGAAAAAAATACCCCAGGATCTCCATCAGTCCTCGGTGGCCTTAGGACACCCAAGTCAGCGGCAGCTCAAGCTGCTTCCCTCTCAGGCTTTGTATGTGCAGTTCTGTATCTTGAGGCTCTGGCTGGAGTGACCAAGTACAAACTGTTCCCAGTACATGTTCAGGATCCTCTTCCCTCCCCCCATCCTTAAAACGTGCTCAGGAGGTGGGTCAGCATCGCCGTGCTCTTTGTACCTGCAGGAGACTGAGGTATTGCCTGTGGGCAGCCTGCCAAGGGCAGCAACAGGCTCTTCCCATCAGTGCCAGGAAAACATAGCCCTATTTCACACTGTACTGGTTTATCTGTCCTAAATCTCTTTGACGCCCACAACCAGAACAGACCATCTTAAAAACTACCCCCCACGCTCACTACAACCCCATTAAATGGGAAAGGAACAGGAAGAGGAGCTGAATCCAGGTTTTATAAACAAGGTGGATTAGTACTGAATTTGCTGCATCTAGTGAGAGGGGTTCCAACTTGCTTCTATGAGAAAAGATGTGTTATTAATTTCACTACCTCCCCTTCTGTCTCATTCACACGCTCCCTCAGCAAGATTTTAGTTGGATGGGTGATCTTAAGCACCACCCAAGGCAGAAATGGTCTCAAAGCTTTTCCTGAAAGATTCAGTAGCATCAGCAGCTGGGTCCAGTCAGGACAAAAACAATCTTCATTAGCTCTGCTGTTCACAGAGTGTCTTATTATAGTGTAAATATGTTTAGTACCTTACTGCTTCTGTCCTGGAAATTAGCATTTAAAAGAGGAAGGGAGCTTGCAGATTGAAATGTGTTGTTAGGCCCCCCAATTATAATTCTCAAAAATTATGACACCAGGTAAGAGCACAGTACCATAGGCACAGAAACATTCAGATTTTAGCCTTGTGTAAGTGAAGGACAGAGAATGTGGTTGTTTCTTTGTATTCAGGGCTGGAAAACCCAGGTTTATTCCAAAAGATAAGCAGGGCAGTCTCTAAATGGCTCGCTGACACATGGGATTAACATAACAAATTATCACACAATGTGTTGCAGTTTGAGGCACAGAGATTAATTGCTGAAGGCCAGATGGGAGCGGGTATGGGTAAATACAGCCTTTTGTTGAAAGAAGAGGGAGAGGGCTGACTGCAAAGCTTCAGTAAGCAGCAGGAGAGTGTGACCACTCCTGGGGATTTTGTCTTGGCAGGGCAGACACAGGCAGAGCAGCCTCATAGAGATCTGCCCTGAACTGAATAGCTCACACCCTGTGCAGTCAGCACATGAGCACCCCCATCATCTGTCAAGGAATGGGGGGGCCACTCTGGTGTCTCCAGGTCTCCCTACATGGCTCCCCAAGATGGTGCCGCATGGCCTAGCACCACCCCTCTCCTTGCACACTTGTTCCTGGGGCTTGCCCATTCCAGCCTGGATACCAGTTGAGTTGTACTCAAGTGCCTGCTTCTTGGCTGGCAGAATTAAAACACCTTTTTGTTTTCTCCTTCTGCTATTCCAGGACCTGGCTAATACTCTTCTGAAGGTCAAGGGTTTTTAAGAAAACTTTAAAGTGGTTTATGGAGATGACACAAGTATAAAGTCATAGTTCATATGGTAAAAAGTTATACGTAGATTACTAATGAAAGCTGGCTGGGGCAATTCAATTTAAGTCATTACATTTCATGTCACCATTGGAACAGGAATGCTTGTTTACAGGAAAAGTCACCTCTATTTTAATATGGATCCAGAAACCATTGCTTACCAATTTGCTGAATATGTCTAAAAAGCTTTCTTTAGAGGATCCTGCCTTCCAAATATCACCATCTAGGGCAACAGTTTGATCTGACATTTAAAACTGAATTGGTAAAATGACTGCCAGTGGGGCTAATTTACAGGAATGTGCTTCAGGAACACACAAAGATTACAGAGATGTTTCCCACTGTAATTTCAGCATTGATGCATTTCAATTGATTTACCACCACAGAAAGCATCTGAGCCCTAGCCCAAGTGCTTTTTGATTATGCTGATACCTTGCTTGTCGATTTGGGGGGAAAAAGGAAATTAACACATATACTATTGTATTTACTGGCATTTACAGAAGGACTCATGAATACATGGTGCTCTGGAGCACTACAATGTTGGGCAGCATTTGGTTTTGAGAGTGGACGGAGAAGGAACAGATAAGGGTTTGGTAAAAGCAGGAATTGCCAGTGGCACCGACAATTCCACTTCACCAAATCAAAAGAAATTATGGGTTTTAAGCTCTCCCAACCATCCGCTGAAATAACACATTATCCCCCTCTTACACACATTGCGAGCCTCAGTTTCTCAGGTAATACCAAATGGGACCATTTATACCCCAGTAAGGAACTTCTATACAACTCCAGCCTTACGCTTTGATGATAAATATGTTTGTCTGTCTTACCATTGAAACCCAGCATTCATTTAGTTGGGGAATAGGTACACAGTTTGTGGAATGTGTGAAGTAGGACTTAATACATGAAAGAGGCAAGACACTCTAAGGAGGACATCAAGAACCCAAAGACAGATCTAAGTCTTGGCCATGTGAATTGCACTCAACAGACTGAAGAGAAGTCACTGAAAGATCTGAACTGCATCTGCTCAGAAATTCCCAATATGAATACTCAAAACTAAGAAGTATTTTTTAGTAGTTGTTCAGTTTTGAGAAGGTTCTGTTGAAAAAAATCCATTTTATTAGGTTTCTTGCTAGCCCCTGAGGCTGGCTGATGAGGTAGCCCATGGTTCCAGAGTACCTGGTTTCATGGAGACCCCATGAAAAGTCTCACTCGAGTTTCAGACTCACAGCTGCACTTCAGAGAGCCTTGAAACTCACAGAGTCAACTCAGGCCCTGGGTTTCAGAGTTTAAGGTTCCCAGGAACTGGGCACAAGCTGTTGTTGTTCATATTGATTTTTTTAAGGGGAAAAAAACCCCAAACAACAACATGCAGAATTCAGCCAGGGCGATGCATTTCACTTTGGAAAAAACTTTAAATTCCAGAAGTTATTTTCTCCATGAAGTTCTGGTGTTTAGTGCTCTGGTTCTAGATTTAACAATATTGGAGTTTTCCATGAATGGAATTTTGACAACTTTTTATTTATCACCCTCCCACTGAGAGGACCCAAGTTCTCAAGGCACAGGAGATAATGTTGCAATTATCTGCATGACCTTCTGCCGCTGGGATGGGGCGGGGGAGAGGAGAAGGAACTATTTTGCAGGCAATTCTGATTTTCATCCTTCCCAACCTCCCTCATAATCTTAGCAAGATAAATTTCACAGAAATCCAAGCCTATGTTTCTTTGGAAACTTACTGAACAGCATGTGAATAGTGGAACTGCTGAATCTAAGCAGCTGGTAGGTCTATTCACTTTCATTTTTGTTTTAGCTGTTGAATTTCTGCAGAGGCAAGTGTCATGTTGCTTCCAATATAGACCTCTGCTTTGTAGTATTCCATGCATATTTCCAGTCATCAGGGAAACAAAGAAATCTTACCATGTAAAACATATGCCTCTCTTTTCTGCAGATCATTCTGTGTTGCTATAAAGGAATTTGAATGGATGACATCTATTAAAATTTAAGTTGTGAAGGAAGAGATAAGAAGATGGCCAATTTTTTTCCTTGCCAAATAATGTATATGTTCATTTTTACATAATACTGTCATGTCTCAGGATATATAGCTGTCATTACCTAAGTGAAAACTAAAAATGACTTCACAATAAAATATCCTCTCATCTTTTATTGCATGGAAAAGGTCTCAGGCACAAACAGACCATGGAAACAAAATAGCCAAAACCAATGTATGCTGACCAGGGATCCAGTTGGATGAGGTTTTGAGATGTAGTGTTAATGCTCACATGCAATTTAATTTTCAGAGGCAGAATCCTGTGAAAGACAGGCCAGCTATTCATTAGGCCACCATGCATTCTTTAGTTGTATTTTAAAGTCTAAATTTAGATGATGGGAGGGCCCTTTCAGACAATTCAGTTAAAGCTAGTACAGACACTGATATAGGTAATTGTTTCTAGAAAAAACGTTGATCTACTGCATGCACTTGAAATTCAGCTGGAGCAGAGATTTGTTAAAGTTTGTTTTATTGAAAAAAAACAAACCCAAAGAAGACTGTAGTCCCCAATTAGCTGAACATTATCAGGTTGGACACTTCTTACTGCTTTATGTACACAGCTTTTGAGAAAGAGACTACTTGCTGCCTTTTAGTCAAGAGAGCTGAAGAGCAAAGATGACAGAAGGTATGGTAGATGACAGCACATGGGCCATTGCAGGATCACAATCTCTGTCCCTTTTGTGCCAGATGAGTGCAAACTCCAGTGCGCTGAGCCAGTCGGGAACTGGATGCTGTGCAGGTGCTAGCATGAAAGCCTACTGCAAAGATTTGTGGTGGAAAGCTCCAATACCTGAACTTTACCTGAATGTCTTATGCTTTGGGTGGAGAAATACTTATGCTGCAAGTAACTATGTAAGTGCTGATAATGGGAAGAAACTATCCAGTTGTGCAATCATATTGGTGCAGAACCAAGAGAGAACGTGAAACACCAGTCAGGAAAATAGTTCATTTAATAGGAGTCATCAAAACAAGAGACCTCATTGTGCCAGTATTCACCAAGGGTGCAAGAAGGTAAAACTAACATTTAGTCACTGTAGAAGAGATTCACTGTTTAGAGCATTTGTCTTAGATGTGGGAAAGCCAAGCTCCAGCCCATGACTGAATCATTTACACAGATGATTTGTGCATGTGTCTCCTGCCTCCCCAGCGAGTGCCCCAGCCAGCAGGCTTCTGCCTCATTCCAGGAAGGGAAGATATCTGGAAAGCTTTTCATTTCATCCCAAGCAGAAGAGGGAACACTTCTGAACTGCTTTTTTTGACAGAAGAAAGTTGTGTTCCTCTTATGACTCAGGTGTGGTGTGAAATGACACTGGGCACAGCCTTGCACCTGCACACAATCCCACAGAACAGCTTACCACTGCTCCCTTAGCAGACAGGAGAGCGTGACTGTTGCTCACATGCTGAGCTGTCAGCAAGCAGACACAGCAGCAGGGAAGGAGTGAGGCAGAAACACTGCCATGCTGGAGAAATCTTCAGTGACTGCTTTGTGCCCAGAAAGCAGCTCTGAGTTTAGCAGTGAGTTGCCAGAGCAGAGGGAGAAAAAGCCTCAAGCAGGAAGTGGTAGAGGAAGAAGAGGACAGAAGAAACATTTCCACCATTCCTGTTACCAGTCCTAAAGGCAGCAAAACTTACAAGTCATCAAATTAATCTAACCAAGTGCTTTCTCCTTCCCCAACAGTTTGCCACTTGTTCTAGCATGTACTTTTAAACTATAAGCTTTTTACAAGCTCTGTCCATATTTCTAGGAGATAATGAAAGTTCTCTTCAGGAGAGGATACAGGAAGACTTGGAAGCTACACAGTGAGGGAGGCTCCAAACCCAGCAGTGCAGCCTGCAAGCCTCTCTCTGGTAGCACGTGGTGCCAGAAAGGGGATCTGGGTGCCTTCGTTGTATAAGAATATTGCTCACATAGAGCTTGCAGTGAATGGCACCTCTGTGGCCTCCTCCAGAGAAAGGTGAACCTAAGAGTTTCCAGGCCTCCAGGAAATGGGTCCCCAGAGCCTATGGCAGGTCCAGGAGCAGACCCAATCCCCATCTTCCTCATGCATAACCGTGATGCAGCAGAAAGCCTGCCCTGTGGATCTGTGCCAGACAAATGAGAAAAGACTCATTTGCCTTCCCCTAGTGTCCTCTGTTTCCTTTCATTTTGCAAGTCAGGAGCAAGGCAATGTTTGGCCCCAAGCATGGACGACAGGAGAAATGCACTAATGACTTCACAAGAAATACTGGACAAGCAGCTGAACAACTCCCATTGCCTCACATGCCTGCCTGAGTGGCTTTTGGTCAACTGCTTATTTACATAAACAGTCACATAAGACAGGTCTGACCTAAAAAAGATGAAATAAAATGTCAAACATACACAGTTGCAGGACTTGTGCTAACCAGGACAAAAGTGCATGACCCTCCTATAGTAAATGGTAAGGGTGGAACAGGAAAGCTGATGTTCTGTCAGAAATAGCACAGAGAAACATTTATTTCAAAATAAACAGGTAATTCTTTAGCCTCTAAAGCCAGAATATTGCTTTCCTTCCTGCCAAGTATGACTGAGTAAGGGATTATTCTTAGATGTGTGACTGAGAGTAAAAACAATCATAACCCCTCTTCAAACTTTAAGAAAAAGTGTATCTAATGTTTTATTTAAACAGGTCTTTGCAAAATTCATCAAAACTATTCCAAGAATGCATCAACAAATTACTCCACCACCCTTAACACCGAGGAGAGGCGACATCTGTCATGTTGTCTGTGACCAGTTCTCAAAGTTCAGTAGGTGGTTCTGACCCTGCCCTGCCTCACTGTCATCCGTGGCAGCTTTGCATCTAACCTACACTGCAAGAGCTCAGTTTAATATTTGTACAGCAAAGGAATAATGTTCCTGTGGGAGACCCATGGGACTGTCAATCTGGTCTGACGTGGTCTTTGTTCATACCTTCTTCATGACACATGGCAAGCCCCAGAAACCCCTCCTAAATCTACCTGCTGCTCAAAGAGGAGCACTGCAACCATCAGGGAAGGAAGGTTTGGGGCTTAACCATCTAGTAAGTAGAAGAATGAACCTTGCCAGTGAACTTTGTTGTGCTGTTGCTTTTATATTTAACCTGTTTTATATTAAACCTGTTTTTACTGATACCTTGGCCAGTGATTCTTTAGGCCATCTTAAAACACTCATTCATGATACTGGGCAAGGAACTCCTGTAATAAAAAGACACTGTTTAGGTGCCTGCTTGCTTCTCCACACATGCCCACACAAATTGCCCACAGGGAACACATCTCCATATGCATCTCATCTAGAGGTTAGCTTGCATTTTTGTTAGGCTGGCTCTGCATGAGAAAAAGCCTCTTCTCCTGGAGAGTGCTGGGTAGATTGCTTAAGCTAGTAGGTTCAGTTGAAGTTCAGATTAGCATCTAGACTAAATTAACAAGCCTTTTTGGTTGGTCTATTATTACTTCTTTAGCTGGGAGACCACATGAGTTTCTACACCTGTGACTGAATAAGTAACCTGTAAACA
This sequence comes from Aegithalos caudatus, assembly GCA_013389925.1. NCBI lineage: Eukaryota > Metazoa > Chordata > Aves > Passeriformes > Aegithalidae > Aegithalos > Aegithalos caudatus. The sequence continues at coordinate 91,065 of WEIU01051962.1, forward strand.
TGTACATGTAGTGGTTTGTCAGTAAGCATCTACTGGGGCTCTGGCTTGGCCCTGACTTACTGGGAAAACCACTTATTCTTTGATTTCTTCTAAAGGTCAGATTCTCTGTATGTCATTCCAGAGAATGGCATTTACAGACAGTTCTTATCATGTTTTCTTTGATAGTAGAGATACTCAGTTGGAAAGAGGCACAAGGAATTTAGGGGACATAATTACTAGAATTCCATATACCTGCCAATCTGGCTGCATTGTGAAAAACTCCATTAAGTGTATTGGAGAAAACCTCAGGAAAGACACAAAGAATTTAAGCATCACTTACCTTATTAATCTGTCTAAAAGCATTGCTCCAAAGAGGAGGTTGAGTATAATTTCAATTGTTTTACAGCCACTGCAGTTAAATACCTTCAATTAAATCTCTATGACTGTATAGCACCATAATAATACCTTATACCTGAAGGGTCTTTAATTAAAAGACCTTAATAATTTTATAAATCTCCTTTCAAAGATTGAGAAGCTGGCCTTCAAGCTGCCCCCTGAGATGGGACTAGACTTGGTAATACCTATTTTGCAGAGCACAACCAAAGCAATCAAGTGCTCTCCCTCCAGTTGTGATGTCTAGTTATGAAGTAAAAGCCCTGAAGGACTCCCACTTCAGGAGCTCTTGTCACGCAGGTCTGCCTTAGCAGCCTCCACAGCCTGGTGCTTTATATTCTGACTCCTCTTGGACTGCAGAGAAATTAAGTACTGGAAATTCTGATGCATGCAAAATGGATTTAGGCACTAACTGTCAGGAACAGTGCTATAGTGTAGAAGAAAAGCTACAGAAACAACATGCTTGCTTGTGATAAATATATTACAGCTGTATGGCAGCAAACATGTCCTACAAAACACAGAATATGCCAAGTGCTTTAATGAGATGCATTATTGTTAAGATTAGTCTTCAAATGCAGCATGTGCCCCATAGCTGATTATCACAAACCCTGGCATGTTGTACAATCCTTGTACGAGATACTTCATTTATAGATACTGCAAGTGTCAGATGAAGGAATGGCTTCTGAGATGACTCAGGCTCCAGCTGTGAGCTGCTGTGACCTCTCCTCATGGATGCTGAGGATATGTCCCATTCAGTTTGGATAAGTGATCTCTGAGGCAGGGGGCAGGTTTCAGAACTATCTTTGATCTTTGCCTTTCCCATCATGTCTCCTGCTGTCCTCCATCTCCTCACTTCACCTGAGGGTGTATTCCGGTCCCACAGCCAACCAGAGGGAGAACTGAAGAACCTGTGATCTCAAAGAAACCACAAAATAATTCTGCTGTGACAGCTGATGCTGCACACATTTCTGTGGTGGTAAAATGGCACTTCGGCCTGCTGCTTCTGTGCAAGCAGGGATGAGATTACCTAGAGACTGCAAACATAATACAAATAAAGCAGCTTCTTGCTCTGTGCCTTTGTTTTAACTCCTCTTTGTTTCAGTCTGGAGGACTTTTGCCAGTTTCTCTATCCACCCCTCAAAGGCAGCAGAGGGTTCAAGAGAGAGGGAGGGATGTATCAGTCTGACACTGCAAGCCCAGTCTAACACTATCCCTCTGTTCAGAAAGTTGAGTATCTTCGTGCACTACTCCACTCTGAAATCAGCAGATTACGACTTTGAAAAAAATTGTTCAAAAAAATTGTTCAAAACAAATTGTTTGTGTTTCTAAACCTACTTTTCTGGATTTGGCCCTTCCTCTCATGTCCAAACTAAGGCCAACTTGAAGCTTTGCATGTCACATAGACTATCCATGTCCTGACCCCTCTACACATGCATGCTGCTTTGGTATTTATGAGAGAAGGGTCCAAAACTGCTTCAGCCATGGGATAGTGGCTTTCCAAAGGCAAGGCTGGCAGCCCTGCCATATGTTTGTCAGGGTCACAAAATTCCACCAACACAGACTACTACACCACCTGCATGGTGTATTTGGACTGGACCATGGCTCACCCCTCACACTTGAGGAAAGGGGAGTTTCTACAACATCACCCCCCACCCAACCCCCTACAAATGCCAGGTATGTTATTTTATCCCAATGACTTCTACCACTCCCTATCTCCAACACTCCATGAACAAGCAGGATGGCACGTTGTGAGCAGATCAGTTTACTAAGCACACAGGAATTTCCAGGATTTGCTCTCAGTCAGACCAGGAGGTTTTCTCCAGGAGACCCAGAGACTGCTGTTCTGGTGTTACTGTGTGCAGAGTTCTCAGCATTTCATGGGTCACTGTAAATGGCATTTAAGTTTGCTAATCCTTTTAAACTCCTGCATTGGTTCTTTTCATTAGGTTACTATACCCAGCAATTACATATGCAGGGCAATGGAGAGCTCAGCTTTTCTCTCTCCTCTGGCTCAGATTTTCAATACTTGGGGAAAATAGAAACAACTCACTGTATAGAGGCTGTCACCTTAATTTTGTGGATTTTGTCATTAAAAGGCAGCTTTTTGCATAAAAATGGTAACACAAGGATAGCCAAATGCTCATCCAGCCAGTATCTTACACAACAGTTGCAGATACCTGGATAGGAAGAAGACAACCAGATATACTCTCTGTGCATATTCTCTCAAACTCAGCTTGGGGCACTGGTATTTCCAGAGCCCAAAGTAAGTTCTTTGTATTTTGCTTCCCCATGTCATCCCTTCCTCCTGTGTTTCCCCAGCTGGTGTTTTTTGGACTCATATACTAGATGCTAAAGTTTTACCACATATGGTAGTGGTATGCAATTTACCATGGCACCATATGAAACAGACCCTCCTCTTGCTTCTTCTGAGCCTCCCAAAACCTCTTGGGGGAGACTGTTTAAAGACTTATTTGCCAGCTGTGTTTCCACCCCTCCCAAACACCACTATCCTGTGGATTATTGCACTGGCTAAAAAAAGGAGCTGCCAGGAAGTCACTATCATGGGGCATTCACCTAGAATAATCTCACAAATGGACACAGTTAAAACCTAAAGAGTGAAGGAGGGAAAAGACAGGTACCGCCTGGAGCGTCATGCTTATTTTGAAAGAGCTTATCACTAGAGATGAACACAAAGGGGATGAACACCCCAACATCTTTTGTTTTCATCCTGAAGCTTCTGAGGACACCCAAACTGACTGAGCCTTCCTGATATTACCTTTTCCATAGCATACCTAAGTGCCAAGTGATGGATGCAGATGGCAGAACAATGCAGCAGCATAAGGCCCCTGGTTTCACAGATTTAAGCAGCACAGGTGAAACATCACCATGGATGGCTCTGCTGCTCACAGCTCTGGAGCAGCAGTGCATGGTGCAGACATAACCTCCCTGCCCTGCCCAGCCTGCTGTACACCCCTGTGGGTGAGGGTCTGTAGTGATGCAGAGTTCCCAGGCAGGTGCAAAGGAGAGCCCCTTTATTGTAAAAACCAGGCCTTTTTATCAGCCCATTATCAGTCACATAGTTTTAAAGCATAACAAACATAATTCAGCCAACCACCACACACCATGAGTTGAACACAGGATGGTTATGTAACTTGTTTTTCTACCCCTGATTCAGCTGGGTTTCTTTCCCACAGTCCTTTTCTACTTAGCCAAAGTAACAGGCCTGAGCCATGATTTCACAAGGCCTTCCTCTTGTAAAATTTTACTTATCAGTAACACATCCCACAGAGTTTTCCACACTCCAGTGCATTCCCAGGAGCTCCAGCAACATCATTACCCTTTATTTCCTATGGAGTCTCCTGAAAATATCTTCCAACTTTTCTTTGTCCTATCACCCAGCATTGCCCTCACAGACATGTACAACATACATTACAGTGCAAGGTGTGTCACACAACAGCAGGCTGACATACCAGTAAATTCATTTTCTCATGGCTGCAGTGGAAATGACTGTATGACATGTAGGAACAGGTTGCCTGCATATGAATGGCAAGAATGAAAATGGTTATCAGAGTTGCCAGACCTTGTATTAGCTGGACTTTGCTCGAGGCCTTTTTACTTATGATTTTTTCCAAGCTGGCAGTGAAGAAAACAATCTGAAAGAAATACTGCTGCAACAGGCTGGAATCTTGCACACTTGGTATGTGCTGGTCCCAGCTGGGGTTTCTGGTCCAGAACTGTCTGGGCTGAGTCAGCGATTTACCCCTCCTGGATGCCTGAGGCCAGGAGTGGGTTTCCCTATCTGAAAGGACAATATAGATTCCCTGTATATCTGGAAGTTAGGGCTAGAGCTGGGCATGAGGAAGGTGCATGCTCTCCTGGCAATGCAGCCCTAAGGTGTGATGTCTGCAGGTGCCAGAGGGAAATACAAGGCTTTTACAGAGGTTGACCAAGTGATTTGTACAAAAGCCACCAGCAGAATATACAGGGTCCTTGGGTTCACCTTCATCCTCTGAATTCTTAGGCAAAGATCACTCATTCAGATCCAATTTCTTGAACTGTAGGTGAGAAAAAAAAACCAGTAAAGACTCAGTCACCACCAATTTTTTTCTCCTGTGTGAGATTCCCCCTCTCCAAATTGTTAAGAGGTGGTTTGTTCATCACCGATGTCCTTGTCACAGTATTTGAAGGATTTCCTGGCAGACAGCAAAGAGTGCACAAGCACAGAAGCAACTGACAGCAAAGGAGATGAGCAAAACCCTCTGAGTGTGGTAGAGCAGTGGAACATCTCATTGCAGGGAAAGTATCTTCCCTTTGCCCTTGGTAGTCACCCATAGGTGAAGAAAAAAAAAAAAACAATCCCCAAACCCAGCATTGCTTAAAGTGACTCTTCCCTAAAGTACACCACCCTTCCCATGGGTAGCCACTTCAGCTCCTTTCCTTCATCTTACTAGGGCTTGAATATGGCTTTAGAATGATCAAGATGGGGTAGAGAAAAAAACATGGTGAGAAAGAGGTGCAGGAGGAAGTAACACTGGGCTGGAAGAGCAAGTTTGCTGAGAAAAGCAGCCAAGAATAATCCTATAGAACTTTTGTCTCATTTATCCTGGACTAGTAAGAAAGGAAGGCACATTCAAGTGTGCAGCTGCTACTATATTACTTTAACTTCTCCAGTCTGAGTCAACACCAAAACTCAGTAATGCAAACATCCTAGTGACTTGTTCCCATTACCTGGAATCACCAAGGGACTACTTGGACAAAAAGGCACCCAGCTGCAGCACAGTGTTACTGCTTTGCCTGCCACATATTGCTAATGCTTCTCTCAGTCCGTCAACACTGAGGGCCTGTTAGATTGGTGAAAAGGCAAAGCCACATGAATCCTACAAAAACAGTTACCCTAAGATGTCATACACTTCTTCCCCTGACTTTGCCTCCTCCCAGCCTTTCTGCAGCTGCAGGGGCCTGAGCACTGGAGACTAACCATCACACTTGAAGATAACCAACATAGCTTAATATATTGTTTCTACCTGTTGAGAAGCCTCAGCCCAATCTACCCTTAACTTCATGGTGAACTTGACAGGTTGGAAAACAGAGCAGAACTACCATGAACCTGCCCTATTTGAGATCATCACCTCCACTCTTCCCACCACCTACACAGACACTTTTCCTCAGGAAGCAATTACACTGCCATTGGCTTTAACAAAAGTTATTCAGCATCTGGATTGCCCTTCAACAGGCCAGCATCAGACAGGCACACTCATTACAGGCTCACCCATGGATACCAACCCCTCCCTCATCCAGAGGGCCTAGCCCACATGAAAGCCCAGCCTTTTGGGAGTTGTTTGCAGCAATCCCTCCACAGAGTTCTCCAAACAATGTGCTCATAGTACAACTCACATTGATCAAACATGTTATCCATTAAGCAACCTTCACTGTCAAACTTTACACACAAAGTCCTTTCCTCTCTTAAAGATGTAAAAGACCTTCCTTTAAGGTATGAAGCTAAATAAACTCAGCTGCATGCACATGTTATTAGACACATGATGGGAACTGCTGTCTGACTGAGGGCTGTTCTGGGCCAAGGAATGAAGCAAAAAAAGAGCTGGCATGGTTCAGAGCATGGCCAAAATATATCAAATCCTATGTCCCAACAGGGAAACCAAATACCTTTGTGCTTCATGACTTAGAATTTTCATTTTCACATCCTGAAGTTTTCTTAACCTCATTTTCTTTGGAAACAATGCTTAGGCTGTGCCTTGTTTTATGTGTATGTGTGCATATCCCTACAGACTTTTCAAGTTATTGGTCAGTTTCAGCAACATTTAACAGTTTAAAATCTAAAGTTTTCAAGGGTTTTGTGGAAAATTACTTCTGAGAAAAAGACTAGAGACCATGAGATCACCCAGCATTAGTTATCAGTGACTACACTTTAGAAACGGTCCTTATAGGTGCTGAAAAACTCCTTTCAGATGTTGTGAAAATACAGTAATTCAGTGACTTGCATATTAGCTACCAAAGGGTATGGCCAGCCTTGAGCAGAACACCTGTAAGGTATCAGTCTTTCATTCTGGCACTCAAAAAGTTCTTGTTTGAATGGTCTTACAGACCCTGACTCCCGTCCTGCTCCCTAACTCTGTAGATTCAGCTCTTCCAGTCCTTTTCACTGACTTCCTTACTGTTCCAATGCCATTTGTTTTGTCAATTCTGTGATAACTAGGTGCCTGAATGGATCTGAATGTGGCATGAAAATAAACTCCCTGATGAATAATGCATCCCTCTAACTCTTACCTTCCCTCCCTTGGGAGCGAAAGGTTGTCACATTTGTTTTCACCTTTACATTCAGCCAGCTGAAGAAAACTGCTGGCATCTACACCTCGTGCAGTCTCTTGGAGAGGCCAGATTTGCAAATTCATGCTCCTTATGCCTGCATCATCATTACAAGTTGGTAACTTTTTCTGTGAGTAACAAAAACAATGGATTTCTCTCCTTCTGCAAAAGTCTGGTAAGCAGAGGAATGGTAATTTAATTTTTGCCCTGATTTTCAAGCAAAGAGAGTGGAGAGTTCAAAGAAGAGGAATATTTTTTTGCAGATCAGCAAAATGAATGAGAGAAGACAAGACACCTTGTCAGTGAAATGTGAAGGCAAATTCTGTTGTGAAGTGTCCAAACTCTTAAGGTTTTTGTAAGTCCTTAGCTCTTGCAGAGACAATTCCTACTCAGGTCACTGAGAATTTCTACCTGAGCACAGATTGAATGAAGTGAATAGGTTTCAGATACAGCCCCAGGAGGTTGAAACCCTTATTTCAGAATTTGGTTTGTTGTAGTACATGCAATAGAAGTTGCAAGTGACTCTTTTGGGCACTTTCCTATATTTTTCCTTTTCTATAAATAGGCAGCCTATGGAACAAGATGAAAAGTTACCACCTCTTAATGCAGGGACAGGAATAGTCCAAAGGTTTGCCATACAAGTTTTTCCAATCTCCACCCTGCCAGGAAAATGTACTGCCCACTGTGAAGCTACCTCTGGGCTAAAAGAGCCGTGCAGCCCCCATGCTGATTTGGGAGTTTGGCCTTTCTGCTGTGGCTGCCAAAAGTGACATGAGTTAGTGCTAGGTTTGCTTTCTATTAACAGCTGTGCTGAGATCATGAGGTTTCTTAAGCTCTCAGTGTCCGACTGAAAACTTTCAGTCAGCAGTGCTGTTTTCTGATGGAATCACACTGGTGACCTCGAGGTGAAAGATGATTTCATCTGTGTTTCCACTAAAACAACTTCATGGCTCAGAGTTCATTCTAATCCATAAGTACTGTGAAAGCAGTCCTAGAAGTGAATATGAATGTGTGTGGTTGCATCTATACACAGCAGTGTGCCTTTGAACATCTACACTTGAATGCAAAGGTCTGAACTACTCAGAATGAGTGATTAGACATTTGTAATTATGGCACAGCCTGGGTTTATTAAGGCTACTCATTAATGAACTTTGAAGTATACTTAAAATGCATAGAAGTGGAGATGAGGCAGGTTCAATTTCCAATTAATGGCTGGAATCCATTAAAAGAGCAGTCACAGAAATATTGGGGATCCATGAAGTTTGTCATTACGCCATATTCTGTTGGAAAGCAAAAAGTTCTAAAAGTGCACATGGCAGTCATACAAGGAGTTCTGAGTGAACCTCTCTTCCTACTGAACACAGGTCTAGGCTAACTTCATGAAGCAACTGAACTGAACTCAGAACCCAGATATTCTTACTGAAGATAACAGGTAACAAGTCTATCCACTAGGCCCACAAATAAATATAATGGTATCATAGAATATGCTGAGTTAGAAGTATCCATCGGGATCATCAAGTCCAACTCCTGGTCCTGCACAGTATCACCATGTGCATGAGAGCAGTGCCCAATTCTTGAACTCTGTCAGGCTGGTGCTGTGACCACTTCCCTGGGGAACCTGTTCCAGTGTTCAGCCACCCTTTGGGTGAAAAAACTTTTTCCTGATACCCAATCTAAACCTTCTCTGACACAGTTTCATGCTGTTAGAGATAGATTTTTTGCTAAAATTGTTGAAAAAGTCCTGACAATCAGTTTTCAGTACATCTCAGGAAATTTCATGAGCACTCGAAAACACCAGTGAGACAGATTCCAATGCCTTCTTCCTCCGGGCTTCTCAACATTAAAATTGGAGATGGGCCCAGATCTTGTTTTAGATGCAGACCTGGTTTACGGGTTAGCTTTGGCCTAAATCTACAGATGCATGCTCCTAAATATTTTAATCCAGGTCAGACATGTGCTTTTGAAGCAAATCTCCTGGTCCTGGTTTACTGTCTGTTATTTGGTTTACATTGCAAAGAGGTCTCAGGGCACATGAGACCTCTCTCAGATGGAACTAGGCAGTAGGATGCATTCCCACTGTCACTGATTAGAGGACCCTACCTAATGTGAAGCAGAGGCATCAGGATAACATGATCACTGGATCCTCAGCACCACTGCTTGAGGCCAGCAGACCCACCCAGGCCCTGCAATACAGCCTGATAGAGACATGACATAGATGCCCTAGCATAGAAACATCTGAGCAGACATTAGGTACAAAACACATTCCTTTTTGGGGTTTACACTCCTTAAAATGTGTGTGTTCATATTGAAAGAGAAGGAAACAAGCATTGCTGTCATGAGTAGAGATCACAGTCATTGCTCAATGTAATCTTGTTTCAGAATATAAAGGGAGTATTAGAAATGCTGTTTTCATGCACTGGTAAAACAGAGAGCAGGATGTCAGCACAAATGATTCCTGCTGCATTTCCTGGACTTGATTATGACAGCGTGTTTGTGTGAAAAATAACACAAGCAGAGGTGGGTTTGGAAGGCGCAAAGCCCTGGGTGTGGCTGCAGATCTCAAAACTGTCAGTACAGAGGTAAAAATGTGTGCCTGGTCTGCCTTGGGAGCCCAAGGGACCCTTGGCATAAGTGCCTGCCTACAGAGGAAGGCACCCCCAGGCATGTTCCCCCAGCAGCCAGCCAGGCCTCCTGTTGTTGGAGGGGCAGCTGGCAACGGGGCAGGGCAGCTTTGGGATTGCCTGCTCCGAGCACAGCCAGCACCTCCCAGCTTGTCTGTGCAGCAGGGCTGCTGCCAGGAGCCTGCCTCTGAATCCTCTCCCACCAGTGGTTTGAACTCCAGCAAGGAAACATTTCTGACCCTTCGTAAAAATGTGATTTAATCTTAACTATTCCAGTAGGCTGTAGTCTGCTAAACACACAAGGCAGATTAAGCCTGTTAAGAAACTTGTTTACTAAAGATAATTAACAGTGGCTTTAGAAGTTGTATGTAAACTGTGGTTTAGCAAGACTGGAATAAATATTTAGGCAATATTCTCCCACTCTAGATTTAGTTATGATACAGGAAATAAGGGGACCAGAAAAGCATTGGAGATGGGAAGACTAAGAACTCTGTGTTTTCTATTAGCAGTATTTATCACAACAGTCTTATCACAAATGGCCAGTAGATTAATTTGTCACCTCAAACAGGATAATACAACTGTGTATAGTTCTAAGTTACTTAATAGGAACACTGATTACCTTTAGAACTCTAGAGTATTTGAAATTAAAAGCAGCAGAACTTTCTGAAGACATTAAAATGATTTTGTATTAGTATGAGATTGGAATAAATAAGATTATAGGAGAAGCTTTGGCTCACACTGGGGTTGTAGGAATGAGTGTCCATCCATACTGAAACTTCAGGGCACATGCCCCGAGATCCTTTCTGAAACAATCCCTAAAATTTTGTTGGGTAGGATTTCTCTCCTAGCAGGCTGCCCACCTACACATAACCTGTATCACAGATCTTCAGTTTTTAAATGGAATGTTTTGTCTCTCTAGCTTGTTATCCACATAATCACACAATTATTGATTTCTGAGTCATTGTTGCCCATAATTTATGCATGCCATTAGCTCTTTTTCATGTTTACCTGTATAAATAAAATTCTTCTCTCCCACTGCAAGTTCCCAGTTTCTCTGCAGCAGGCTTCTCCCAGTGTCATAGTTGCCAGCCCATGGCTAGGGGTCAAGAGGCATCAGAGCTTAACTTTCATCATATGGTAATAAAAGCGCTTTCTTTGGCCGAGTGCCTACCTGCTGCAGCTGAGCCTCTGCTGAAATGAATGTAAGACAGTCCTGGTTTAAACAAAGCCCTGGGCACTTGTGCAGTTCTGTTAGTGCCCAGGAAGACAAGGCGTCCCTGCCAGCTCCTTTGAGCCCTTTACACCCTAGTGATCAGTGTAATGAGCAAGCTGAATCTCTCTTCACTTGCTGTGCACTACAGAGCAGATGACAGGATGGGCTCATTAGCTCTTTCACATTAAAAATGCCAAAAAATATTTGACATGAACCATCCTTTCTCGCAATACGTATGAACTTGCAGGAAAAAATAAACCAAAAAACCCCACAGCCTGTCTATAATCCTTAGCCATCTTAACACAGACCTGCTGTGTGATGCCCCATCTGCTCCAGTGTGGCTGCAGTGTATCCCAACCAAAGGATTTTTCTTGGTAAAGATATGGATATATTCTCCTCAGCAGTGGAAATGAGGATAGCAATAACCCTTTTTCAACTATTCAAGATGAAAAAGAGACACAAAAGTGACAGCAGTGACAGCCCTCTGTCATAAGGTCCTGAAAATTGCTGTTTAACATGGGGCACTTAATCCTGCAGGAGAGGCATGTTCCGTGTTGTGCTTGGCCAACACACACACACCAAGCAGCTTCAGAGACACAGCGGGCTTGGCAGATCTCTTTGGTGGCTTTGCAGTCCCTGACACTCCTCCCCCCACACACTTTGGAATCCTGCCAGCACCAGACACTGTTTGATACAGTGGGGGTGGCAGTGGAGGTGTGTCATGAGGGAGGCAGAGTTGGGCCCTTACTGTGAGGGTGACACTCAGAGAGGTGCAGGGTACCCCCCACCAAGGGTTACACCATTTTAGGCTCCCCAGGGCAATGAGGCCATGCTCAGACCAGATCACCTTGGCTTAACTGGGGCTACTCCTGCACCACCCTGCAGGGCTGATTTTCCCTGAGATTGAATGTCCCTGCAACAGCCTCATGAAAACAGATATCATCTGAATGCTGACCTGCCCCAAAAGGTATTTATGAGACTTGTGTAATTAAACAGTCATAACTTCAGCTGAAATATAGAGATGAAAATGCAAGATGTAATTATGAAGCATTATTATGGTGATAGTGTGGCTAAAACTAAAGTGATCCAAGAGAGACAGCTCTCCAGCATTATTTATACCTTTTTGTCAAGATCTTTCACTGCTTTTCACTGAGAAGCTGGGGGGCTAAGCTTGATGTATGTTGCCATGTTTCTTATGTGACCAGCAGCACTGCTGAGCATGGCAAGTCAGACCTCTCCTCCTGTGTTCCAGGACTTGAGGACTTTCAGTGACAAGGCATTTATTCACCAAGAACCATTAAGAGGGATGGAAATCTCTGGAGAACCTGCCTGCTCACTGTGTGAACCACGGTTTTCATTAGCTTCATGAGTAACGGCTGAAATACAAGATGAAGACCAGAGCAGAGCCTTATCATTTAAAGTGTCATCCATGGTTATGAGACACAGTGTTCTCATTTGGGCTTCTCTCTCCTCTTTGGCATCCTAAACTGCTGGTAAAAAACAAAGTCTTAAGGGCAAGAGCAGGACTTGTTCGAAGGACCTTTAGCAGAGTGTGTTGGAATAGGCAGATTAAGAGCACTTTTTCCTTGTCTGAGGGTGGAAACGCAGCTCAGAGCAGTATGCCCAAGACACCTCTTGAATATTTGGGGGTGGAACTGTCTGTACCTCTCCATCACTTCACCCTGGACAGTTTTTATGCCACAGTTACAAAAGCAAAGCAAAGTGAAGCTGAGTATTGGTATCTCATCCTGCTCCACAGGAGGAGACACTGCCTCTTCTCCCAGCTCCTTTACATACTCCTCCCTGGGGAAGCTTCACCACAACTGTGTGACTATTGAGGATGGTGAACAATCCAGCCACATTCTGCACCACTAGCTGCATCTGCACCAGGAAACAAAGCAGGGTAGGGTATGAGCACTGACTCTAACCTTGGAGTGTCCACGCCACCACATTTTGAGCATGCTGACTGACATGATTTTGGCCCATGACAGCTAGCCCCCACCAGGCAGCAGCTGGAGAAAACATAAGATGGGGAGAATGCAATCCTGTTTTGAGGACTGAGAAAATTCATCAGCACAAGCAATGAACTGTAATACCTCTGTTTGCCTCAGAGTTCAAAAATGGTCTCTGGGGTGCATTATTTATTTGTATAGAGAGCTGCTGGGAGCTGAGCACGGACTCTGTGGCCAGAGCAGGCCTGGAGACTAGTCTCTTATCTATACAAAATGTCCTGCTAGAGCTGGAAAGAGGTTTTAATCTCATTTTGCTTTCCCTTCTGAGGGTAAACCCAAGATATGATGCTCAAGGGCTGTCACTTTAGCTGTTGGTTTCAAGTGTCTACCCCATGGTACTGCTCCCATGAGGTCTGCATAAAACACAGGGCTCCTGCAAGAAACTGAGCCCCCTTTCTTCACAATAACTGCCATGGGTGGGAAAACAGAGTCCTGGCTGAGAGAGCCCCAGCCACAGGGCAGGTGGCATGGACAGCTCTCCCCATCCCCTCCTAGCAACCTGCTGGGTGACTCTGAGATCCTGGGGTATGGCTTTTCTGTCAAGACAAGCTGAAGAGTTAATCTGGCAGGTAGACCCAGCTTGAATTGCATGATCTGAATTCAGATTGAGTAAGTGTAATTAGATGATGAGAACCTCATGGCAGGGCGTGCCCTAGTTTCAGTCAAAGGTGGAACATTATTAAGTACCATTTACATCCAGAGAAACACCCACTTTTGAAATCGCTGATGTCAGTAACACATGCTTTGCATTTAACTCACTCAGTGAAATGGGAAGTCAGCGGCAGAACACAACGTTTCTAATTTGCTTGCTGCCAGCACAGTGATTAATGAGTTTCAAAACACCCCATCAGCCAATTTTGATGGATACTAACCCTTTAATAGGAATCTCGGGCTGGATTCTTGTTACTCGAATTTAGAGCTCAGACTAGTTAGACCATAAATTATTTTCTCTCTGGGAAAAAGTGCAAGCTTCTCCAAGATAAGCAACTCAGGGTTTTTGTTTCATAGAGACCAGCTGCAGGAGCAGGGACACAGTACATTTTGTGCTCCTTGCCGATCAACATGCAATCAGGAACAATCAGTCTGCACCAGAGGCCACCCGTCTTTGGGTGGGTGGAGGAAAGGCTGGGGGCAAAAAACCTCTAAAACACAATTTAAGAAACATGCTAAGGCAGCGAGCCCAAGATGTACACCTTCACAAAATGGACATATAGTATATTATTAGTAATAAAACCAATTCTGATCCATCTGCAATATTGCAAAGGTTTATGGTGATTTAAAATGAGGCAGAGATTTATCTTTCCCTCATGAAATTATTGGGGAAGAATATGGTGCACTAACTGCATCTCGTTTGTTAGTCTGCTTATGTTTAATTTAACTCAGATGTTAAACATAAAATGAGCAAAGAGAATTCTGTTCCCCAGAGTGAACAAGAACAGGTGGAAAAAACATTTTGGGGTTTCCTGTATTTGCATATCCTCTGTTTAAAAATTTGGGCATAAATTAACTCCTGTGCACTTTGACAAAAAAAGAGTGTTTCTCTCTTCTATTACCTGTTGCACAACCACAGCAGTTGCCAGTGCAGGATCCTCTCCAGTATTCAGATGAAGAAGAGTGTGAGAAGCCAGTCCCAACTACTACATAGGAAAAAGGTGCAAGAACTCCTGCAGCTGGCATGCATGGAATAATTATTCTAACAGAAGAAAAATGTGCAAAAATATTTGATCAAATTATTTTTTATTACAGTGAGGTGGAACACAGTGGCTGGGGCACAATGAGATTTCCACACAAGATCAGATCATCTGTCCACCTGTCCCAGATGTCTGCCTCTGGCCATAACAGGACTAGCTTTAAGCCAAGTGTGCTGCTGCTCACTTAGGTCCCTGTATTGAATTATACTCATTTACAGCTCCCCAGAGGAGCTTAGTGTCTGCCTTTGGCAACAAGAGAGGAAGAAAAGAATGAACCACTGCTGAGTTTCCACCCCTGGGCAGGAGCAAACCCATCTCCTGCAACAAAGCCCCATTCTCTTACCCTGCAAATGGTTCCAGCTCCAGGTTTTGCCAGGAGACCCATCACTCCTCAGCAGCAGCACCACCACAGAAGCAGCAGGACCATTTCTGAAATACTTGAAACACATACTCCTGCCCCAGTTTTGTACCCCAGATCCATGGGAGTGTGGATCACTTCCAACACCTGCAATGACACATTTTATTTATCTAATATAAAATCACTAGCTGCAGAACCATCCTGTGTGACTGTCTACTTTCCTATAATGTCAAAGCACCCTGAAAAATTGCTCTTGTCCCTTGGACGAGGGGCAGAGAAGTGATGGGGATCCTTGCTGCATGTATCTGAGGAAAATATTTGCCTCAGGCAGTAGTGCTGCTGTCTCCTCCACACCTCCCTCATACTGAGGGGAGAATTGCAATAAGTGGGCTTCCTCTCTGTCACAATTTCTTATTCTTCCGGCCTGGCTCAGGGGGGCTGCCTCTCACTAAAGAAATGCTGAGAATGTGGAATGTGAGTATAAGAGTAAGGAAGAAAAAGGTGTTGTAACACTGTGTGGGTGATACCCCATCTCTTCCACCTGCTTCAACCCTTTGCAGGGCTTTGGAGGTTTCAAATTGCCTCCAGGAGTGGGGAGTGGAGCAGAGAACAAGAGAAAGAGAGCAGAATAGCCAAGGTCAGCCTAAACTGAAGTCTGGGAAATTTCTGCAGTAGGGAATCAGTCTGGTCTCTGTTCTAGACCTTCCAATAAATACTTCCCATCTCCACATCAGTTTGTGGAGCATGTCTGTAATTCCTGCTGCTGTCATGCAGCGCAGAGCTTCTCAAAAATCTGTGCTTCCACAGGGCAGGTGACACTGGGGATTGATGCTGCACATGGTTCTGTGGCAGCAAACACCAGTGCAGGGGCTGTTAATCTGCAGGATCTTTGCCAGAGTTTCTTCAGACCCATTGCAACACAAAGTATCACTGCAGCAGCTACCACAGACCTATCCATGGCCTGCACTGAGCCCACCTGCAGGTGTATAAGATGAAGCTTTTCCCCGTCAGCTTCTCAGTAAAACTGCGTTGCAATGACTGACAGTGGCAACCTACTTTTATACTTCAATGGACACTGTGTCTCTAATACAAATTGGATATGTTTGTGGTGGGAGAGCACATGTGCAGGTTTTGCTGTTGTAGCCAGGTCCTGCCACTGAGACAGCTGAAGACAGGTACTATAACTGGCAGTAGGGCTCAACCAGCATCTCCCTTCTTGGGTACAGGCCCTTCTGGCCATTGACATCATTTGTCCCCAGGGTGTCCTTGCAAGTTCCAAAGTGCTGGTTGGACTTTATGGAAATTAGAAGGTGGAAACTTTCCAAACAATAGACCAAACTGCTGCTTATGGACAAGGTGTAAGTGAGGATGAAAAAGGACT
Source organism: Aegithalos caudatus (assembly GCA_013389925.1). Lineage (NCBI taxonomy): Eukaryota > Metazoa > Chordata > Aves > Passeriformes > Aegithalidae > Aegithalos > Aegithalos caudatus. The sequence goes on from WEIU01051962.1 coordinate 107,037, forward strand.
CTTCCTTGGTAATGATATTGTCCAAGTCAATGTACTTCTCTACACTTCTCATAGCAATGGAAAATGTAATGTGCTCTCCCCAGGAGCTGCTCAGCTTTGCTCAGCCGTCTTCCAGCTTGGATGTTGTCCTCAAGTAGGTATTGCAGGTGCTGAGGAAGGACAGAGACTTTAATTCCCTTATTTCCCGCAGCCATGAGGATACAGGGACACAAGTCACCTGGAGTTGTCTGGTACAATGTTGGTTTGCCAGTTCCATCTTAGGAACTCTGTTGTCCCAGGCAAACAGCACCCTTCAGAGACAGGTGATGGCTGGGAGCACCTTACCATGGTGTTGCCTCTTTCCAAACTCTATCCCAGCACCACTGTCCCAGTACTGACTCCTGGAAATTTTCCTTTAGAAAGTGAGAGGACACTCTCTTAATGGCACATCAATGCCCTTCTTTGCAGGGCAGGCAGTGCTAGCTCCTTTTTATCTCAAGCCTCCTCACAGGCCTTCCACTGTCTCCCAGCTGAAGCTGGGTGTCAAAGCCACACAGGTTTGGGCCTGTGCAGTGAATTTGTGTCATACCACATGAGAACAGGCCTTGTCGTGCCTGGCCTCACCCTACAGCTTTCCTCCAGTGCTCCAGCAAGCCAAGCTACTGAGGCAGCTCACCCAAAGCCCAGAGCCTGCAGAGTCATTGGACATATGCTGCTGTATGCCTGGAAAAATCAACCCACATTCTCCTGCTCAGAAGCAGCACAGCTGCTACAAAATACAGACCATTTAAAAGCAGGGCATTTATTTCCTGTAAGGGTCTTTTGCCCATCACCTGTTCACAACTAGAGTGCTCTTCACTCCTCTCTTCCCCTCAAGCCCATAGCACTGTCGTGTGATAAAAATACGAATGGGCAGAATGGAAGGGATATTAAAACTAATGGAAATGAAGCTGATTTTTCCTGGCAGTATTCAATTCTCACCTCTGGCAGAGAGCAAGGCACAATAATTATTTCAGCTACTGAAATTCAGATAGGCAGTACAGAGCCTTGTGAGAATCAGGAATCCAGGAACATCCATGATAACAGGTAAACAAGGGGAAGATGCATTGACCTCCAGCTGCATAAAAAGCTGTCCAGGAAAGATGGCAAAGTTCACCTTTTCTCAGGATGTGATGGAATGGATGTCAGTGCTGATGTACTGGGCTACCTTTTAGTGTCCTCTTCATGCAATCAACATTTTTCCCTGGGTCAAGAGTTCCTTGTTACTAATGGATCGATCGGTCCAGGTTGATCATATGCGATGTCAGCTTTGTTTGGGGCTGTTGTCAGAAGTCATAAATCACAGCCCAAATTTAGTTAATTCTTACAGTTAACAGAATTTTTTTGTCCTCCAATGGACATAGTAACAGCTGAGCCATCTGCATAAAGTATATCAAAATGCCTTTTCTCCTCTATACAAAAATATCAGTGTTCTCTTTTTAGCAAGAGTCTGTGAAGATTAAATACTCAAATAATTTGCTAGTCAAGGTGAATTTCAAGAATGTTTCTGTCAGTAGACCCAACCCAAATACAGAGATTGCTTTTCTCAGTATACCCCTTATAACAAGAAAACTCATGTAAAAAAACAATTTTTGGTTCTTATCCAAGAGCGATAAAGGCACATTTCCCTTCCACTACAGGTAGCAAAAACTCCCTTTGGTTCAGTGATTTGATCTGAGTTGGCATTTTACACTTCTGCTTATCAGTTTGTATAGATTTCTCCATTTGTTACATTAGTAAAGCAATTATATTTAGTAGATAATCACTACAATGAACTTGAACATTCGCTGTTTGTGACCACAGCAATTGCTTTCTGGTGGCTACTTGGGCCCACCTTTAAAGTCTAGCTTGGTTAAGCACATTCAGCTGAAAACAGTATTCTTCTGCTTGCTCCTATTTGTCCTACAAGGGACACATATCCCCTGATCTAGTTACAGCTAACCCCTTTTTAAAGACAAAACTGCTGCAGGACACTTTGAAAGTACTGAAGCTGTCAACCAGAGTCTGGATGTTCCTGATACATGGAAACCTAATATGGGAGGATATGTTTCAACAAAAATAGTAGCTTTTGCAAGACAGTACTTTTCACAAAATTTCACCTTCTGTGTCATGTAGCTGAAACATCTAACTCTCTGTAGACTATAGGCACTGGCTGGTTTTCCACTGCTTTTTTTGCACAGTCCTCAGTCCTGGCCAGCAACTGTGATAACAAAAATAAATAATGGTCCTAGGTTTAAATAAGAGGTACATTTTATACAGGAAGGTAAATACTCATGGACAAAGCTAGTCCAGAAGAAGTGAGTACACGGTGCAGTGGTGCCCAGTGGGGTGCTGGCACAGCTGGGCTGAGGGTAGGAGAGTCACTGGTGACACACTGTGAAGGACACATTAGATAAGAGCTGAAGTCCCTCCCAACCAGAAAGCAGACTGAAAGAGAAACCCTAGCATAATTATTTCCTCACAGAGTATTATTCAAGAATCATTCCCAATATCCTTTTACCTTAGAGCTTAGAGCTTCTCCCACGGGTGTTACGACTAAGGCATATCTTGAATATTGCGACAGTAAAACACTTTTATAGAGTTTTTCTGTCCCTTAGCCAGATAACTCCAGATTACTTTTTCCTGTCAAAAGCTTGTGAAAATCTGGCTCTAAGTTAGATTTGAGTACAATCATTGTCCCAAAACACTTATTTTAAACCTGAGGTAATAAGCAACATGTCATGAATGGGAAAAAATATCTTGCTTATAAGAGCATAATCGATCTTTAATATGTCCTCTAAAATGCAGTAAAGCAACTCTTCCTTACACACAAAACAGTGGTAGCTCAATGCTATTCCTGTGATTAGGATGCAATAACCCCAAGATAAGTGTATTCCTAAACATGGTACTTGCCATCCACCTTAAACCCCATTGATTGTTGCTTCCAGACACACTGTTGTTTTCTATCTGGCATACATCAAAGCAAGTGACACCCACATGAACTCGAAAAGCCATTAAAATCCCACATAGTTTCCCTTCAAAGAGCATTTATGGAAATAGCAGGATCTATAAGCCATTAGAGAAAGACAAGAATAGATTCTCTTAGAATTGTTTTTCATCCTTTTCACTTGTCAACCTCAGAGACTTTACAGGATGCTTAAAAAGCTACAGAAAATGTGCTTAACGAATCATCTGTAAAACAGTATAAATGTCGTTTACTATGAACCTTTGAGAGAGTTTTATCAGATTCTTCTGAACATCACTATTACTTCTGTATGTAAATAAATTTATTTACATTATTGGCATATCATTGTTGGCAAAATCAGAAAACAAAGCCAAACACGTGTTGTTTTGCACCAGCTGCTCATCTCGATACAATGGGGGTGAAGCTGAAGATCTTCAGTAATGTGTCTGAGAGAGAGGATGTTTCTACATTGTGTGGCTTTCCTGGGAACTTGTTCACCTGCCATGAACTGGCTCCCAGTCAGCTGCCTCTGGTCATCCTGCCCCAAGGAGAGGTATGGTCCACAATACCTTGTCCTCATTCTCCACCAAAATGCAGCTGCTTGAGCTGAAATGGTTTCAAAAGCCCCTTCAACCTGAAAGGATGGAAGATTTGTGTTTCCTTCTGCAGTTCTTCCACATGGGAGGTATTTTGCTATATTAATCTGCTAGCAAGGTAACTGTTTAAACAAAATCCATGAAATTCCACTAATACTTTCTAAACTTGACAGAGAATGCTCATGTTGTTGTGTACTTCTGACCTTGACAGAGCGAGCTCCTTGAGGCCAACTTTTCAGCCTGAAATAAAGCTTAGTCTGCTGTAAGCAAAAGAAAAATAGCAAAGCCTGGAGTCATTCTTCATTCCTTAGATGCTCATTCCCCTACCAGCCTCTGTAGGAATGAGTTCATGAGCCTGTGAGCTGGGTATGAGGAAGCCCCAGGAAAATCTGCTGTTCTTTCTTCACACCACAAGTCTTTCAGACTTGATCATTCATTTCGACCCAAAAATCAGGAAAAGAGCTTTAATCAGGCAATTAGCAGTCCTCTGGCACATCTGCCACATACACATCATTGATAGCCCAGGTAAACCCCTCTGGGCAACCAGTCACGGGACTCCATTGAGGCTGGCAGGGTGAGGAATGCTTACACAGAATGTTGACTCCAAATAGAGCTGACTGAAACAGTTTGGTAGAAATGTTTGTTCACCTAAAAAATAAACAGTTTCAGATGAAAGGAAACTTTACAAATGAAGTCAAATTTGTTAAAGTTTCACACACACCTCCCAATTTTCCCTCGTTTTGAAAGCTTTGGGAAACTAAGGGAAATTGTTCTGTTATCTTAGGAAATTAGGTTTGCTAAATACCACTGACCCACATTCATGTTGCAAGAATAAAAAATGCCCTGCATGAAAGAAAACATTTTGTTTTGGGTTGGACAAAGTGTTACAGTGAATCTTAAACACATTTCACACAAGGCCCCTTTCTGTGACAAATCTAAAGCATTTTCATGCTGACTTGACACAAAATTGCTAAATTTTTTTGCACTGTTCGAAGGATCTAGGATTCTATCTTGCAACCAGGAAACATTGAAATAATTACTGTTTTGAGATGGCTTGGAGCTACTTCTCATACTTCAAGAAATCCCCTTGTAATAAAAACTGCTGTCAGGCAAAATTCATCAGGCTGTATTAGGAGAACTTGGGATGAATTTTGAGTATGCTCGGGTCAGATTTCAAGTTCAATCTGACAAGCCTGTGGCTGTAAACTAGCAGGAACTGTCAGCTTTGAATATATTTCCATTTGGGCTGTACAGAGTGTTGGGTCCTGTTATTCAGACACAGATTGGCAGAACTGAAGTCACAAAGACTAAAATTTGATTTAAAACCTGAAGTTAGTTTCCACATTTTCCCAAACTGAACTCCCCGTGGTATGATCTTATAGAAATAAATATGTTAAATGTTTCTCCCTAAAGAGAGAAAACTCCATTGAAATAAGGCCTCTCAGCATGTCACTTCTATCATTTAGCTCCTCTTTTCTATGTAGGTCATATTAAAATACACATCTACATCGTTTTGTAAAAGTCTCAACCTCCCCCTGGGTAGCATCACTGATTTGAGCGGCACCCCTAGGTATAAACCACAAAAACCTCTTTGTGAGATGATGGCTACACAGACACATTGTGAAAGAAGGTCTGAAAATGATCCAAAACACTGTCAACATTTTCAGTTTCAGAAGCTTCCTCCAGCCATTGGTCTTGCTCCTACTTTCCTAATGCAGACTAACATCCTATACAAACAATGGAGATTGTGCATGAGTATAGATTATATACAATTAGAGAAAAAGACCTAGGCACACATGTGGGGGAAAAAAAAACCAAAACAAAACAAAGTATGTGTTGCCCTGTTCAGCACAGCTCAGCTAATAGGTGATTTTTCAGACTCATAATTGAAAAAAACAAGAAGAGTAGAAAGTGAATTCAACTAAATAGCATATGGAAAAAGGTCAGGGATTTTTTGTCAAATAAAATTTAAAAAAATATTTATATTGAAAAATTGTTTATTTTTGTCATGGGCAAAAGCTATATTATGGGCCTACATAAACCTTGTTTGATTTAATCCTTTAAAAATATAATCATAAAAATGGAATTAGTTTTTAAATTAAAACTGAATTTCAGAATGAACATCAGTATCTTTAATTAAAAAATACCAGAAGGAAATTCATTCATTCCCCCTGCAAATCTTAATTTAAAATAAACGGGCTTGTTATTGTTGTTATTTTTTCACTGCTTTCCAAATTCACAATAATGGAAAAATGTTTTTGGTGAATGTATGTTTAAGAAAAAAATATGCTAAATTTTCTTTGATTGTTTAAATACATTTCACCAAGCCTTTGTGGCTGATTTTAAGTGTCCTCACTGGGCATTCAGATATGTTTGATTTGGTTGTTTTTTTTTTTTTACATAAAGGTTTCAGATGTCCTAAGGGCCCAGCTGAACTGTCTATGGTCTATCATAAATTATGGGTCAGAGGGGAAATGGCACGATAACAAATACCTTTTATTCCACCAAGAATACAAAACACATCCCATAGAGGAACAAAGCTCAATCCCAGGCAGGGAGTTCCTGCTGAGCAGGACCTCCACATGTGAGGTGACAGCAGACTGGACCTGAGGGAGCAAGGGCAGCAGAAGCTATCAAGGCCACCCAAAAGTGCTCAGGGGAGAAGTGTGACACCTGCACCTGCACAGCATTTTCTCCACCTGCAAGGAGGAGCACAGGCAGACAGGGCAGCCAAACAAACAAACCAAACCAAAACAAAAAACCCAAGCTGCACCTGTGGTAGGACAGAAGCCACCTCAAGCTCTCTTGTCACAGCCCATCTGTGAAGAGTTTTCACTCTGCCCATGCTTCCTCGGTGCAGGAGTTTCCCAGGATGGCACAAGACTTACCCTTGTATTTACCTTTCCAACAGTGTGGGATGATGGGAAGCGTTACCTGCCAGGATGATGGAAGGGATTAGTGACCCGTGGCTGGATGCTGGGACTGCTGCCAGAGGTGGAGCTCCACCAGCCAGTTGGCTAAAACTTACAGCTCCCTCCCAGCCCAGGGGGGCAATCTTGAGTATGGGGATGGACCCCAGAGGGGCCACTATTCCAGCTAGTGTTAACTCTGCAGTGTAGGAGAGCTGGTTCTTCCCCTCAGACCTCAGACTAGCTCTCTGCTCTGCAGCTGAGACCTGCTGCTGCTGGAGGCTACATCCATGGCTTCCTTGGATGGGATTGTCATACTTTGTCCCAGGTACAGGCCTCTTGTGCAGACACAGGGACGCATGGCTTATGGGAATGAAGTTGGGTTGACATGTGTGAGACAGTGATCAGTTCCCGAGGAAAAAAGCTCTAGGTGTCTGAAATCATGAAATCCACAGCACACAGTGTTCGTAAAGTGGCATTATGACTGTCTGCCCACAGAACCTATTTTCAGAGATGTTCAGAGGTTGAACAAATCAAGGTAAAAAAAACCAAACAAACAAACCAAACCAAAACAAAAAACCCAAACAAAAACTTCCACAAAACCCATCAAAACCCAAAGCAACAACAACAAAAAACCCCAAAACAATGCAAAACACCCTCCCCCAACAACAACAAAAAAACCCACTTAAAAAAATAGCCAAAAATCCACTTAGATGATACTGTCTTGCAAAATAAGATGAGATGCCCCATGTTACAACAGCTGATGTGGCTTCATCTATGGGAACTTATAAATTCAGTTCATGGCCTCAAGGAACAATGAAAACACCATGAGGTGAAAAATGGGGTATTCCAAGATTTTTCTTAGCACAGTGCAATAATTCATGTGTAGTTAAGATGTGCAGCACATGTTTCTAATTCACTTAGGTGTCAATCAGAAATAATTGAGGCAATCAATGAAGCTATGCCAGTTAAAGAGATAAAGAAGAGCATAGCTTTACAAGTCTCTCCAGTTTACTATTACTGACAGTATTGCAGACTCAATGCATTTTTAGAAACACAGGTTTTGTGACATAGTTGCAATAGTTGGAATAATTTTACATTTTTTAATTTCTTTTTATTAAACAAATACTAACACTATAAAAATGAAACTTCCCTTGAGTTCTTTCCACTGATAGTGCTCCCATGCCAGAGAAAGCAGATCTCTGAGTGTAGTAGCACTGTTGTCTAGCCTCATTCCATATTTAATTTGGGAGGGTCTGGAAGAAACACTCTTGCATGTGGTCATTGGTCCTCAGGGAAAAGCCCTCTCCTGACAGAGCAAACGTGTCTATTTTCAACCAATTCATGGCCTCTGTGATCTCTGGTTCTATGTGGGCTTAACTTGATGCAGAATATGCAACTACACACTCTTTTTAGGGGTCCATTGTGACTTGTTTAAACATGAACCATTATTAATATGTGTCAGGATACATGCACTGCAGTAAATCACACTAACAAAACAGGGGAGTTACTGCAGGCACTACTGCCCTGCAAAAAACCCCAACGTATTCATCAGCACACCCTGGTGTGCCCTTTTAAGTTTGGCTTAGCATGATAAGATGGATGTGTAATTGAACTGACAGGTTCACTGTTAAGGAGCAGTTGATTCTGAAGCTTGAGGAGAACTATGTATGCAACACAGACCACTCTCAAACAAGGAAACAATAATGCTGTAAAACAGCTTTTCTTCCCACATTCACAAAATGTTCATGGCCTTTAATTTTTTTGTTTGTTTGTTTGTTGTTGTTGTTGTTGTTGTTGTTGTTGTGATGGCCAGTATGGATTTGCATTCCATGCACAGTGTTGGAGTGTTTTATAGAGCAGGTCTACTAGCACTTCCAAAACATTTATTTTAAGTACTGGACAGTAGCCCATTTTTACAGAACGTATTTCATTTGTCCACACCACAGTTATATATTGTCAAGAGCACTATTATCAGCCAATAATGGCACCTCATTTCACTTCCTTGCTGCATCTTATCACAAGCCAAGTGCTGACATCCTTGCATGAATATAACTCCTCCTTCAATGACTGATGAAAGTAAAACTGCCAAAGCTTTGCAGATGAAGATATCCATGCGATCAAATTCAGGCTGGGTTCAGGATGATTTCAGATGATGTGAATTAAACTCTGTGATTTTAGATGATGTGAATTAAACCCATGAGAGAAATCTCTTCAGAAAAAGTGTGGCTATTTTCCAGCGTATTGCACATCTTCCTAATTAGAGGGCCATGGATTGCACAAAGCCACCCTGCTGCACCCATCACAGGAAGCGTAATCCAGCAACTGGAACAAGGGACTGCAAGTCATCATCAGAATATGAATTTCTGTACATGTGGTCTTCCATTTCCCAGGAGTCACTCACCCATCCATAAAGCAGGGGCTTTAATAAATTGTTAATATGAATTAAACCATATAGGTTAGCAAAGCACTTCCCAGTGTCAATCTAGAAAATATTGTGAATTGTGTCGACATTTTGCATTTGGAAGCTATGCAGCATTCTGATCCACTACTGAGCTGTAACCTGTGCAATGCTTTCAATGTCAGGACTCTCAATTTTTTGTGCTGTAGAAATCAGTGCTAGAGGCTGTAGGATATAATACCATGAGTCTTTGTAAACATGCAAAACTGATGACAGGTTTTTCTATGTCTTCCAAAGCATTGCAGAGATAGAAGAGGAAAGGTTAGAATACTATTTTGCATGTTTTCTAATGATGTGCTTTCACATTTCTTTGTCCAAAGCCTTCATCACACTGGACCCATTTGAAACAGGCAGTTATTGGTCCTGCTCCTGGGTCATTTGTGAGATAGCTTTGCTAGGCTGGGTTCCTGTTTCAGATACAGTAGGCACTTCATTTTTTAAAATATTTTTGTATTTGTGCTTTGATATATGATGCTTCTATTGTAAGAAAACACACTTCAATATAAAATGACAAAATACCATTACAAACCAAGAAAATTTTCATGCTCCCATTGGCTAACAAGCAGCCTATTTTTTTCCACGCTGTAGAGTACTTAATATGATTCACCCTCTGCCTTTCCTTATCAGGTTTCCCCCTTCATTCAGCTGAATACTTCTTGTTTTGCATTCTGTGCCTGTTCTTGTACCTTATCTGTTTCCAACTTAATTGACTAGCAAAGCTCTTAAAAACATCAATGTCATTTAGATCAGACTCTGTCTCCTCTTCTTCTCCTGAACTGCAAATAAACTGGTGTGGTATTTTCCTAATTTTGATTTGGCTGTTGTAAAATCATGGCTTATGGATTGTGAAGGTTTCTCATAGCACTGCCCAGAGAGAAGCTGATGGTGTCCCCACCCAACTCATGAGCAGGACTATGACCATTAGACAGAGCCTGCTTATATTCCTGGGGTATAAACCCCCCATATTTCTTAATGGTTCATGGTAAGAATATAATGCTCCTATTCAATACAGATATTTGTTGAAGATGACAAGAGGTATTTAAAGACTGGAATTCATTTGTATCCTCTTACCTCACCAAGGAGGAGGAAATGTTTTTACTGCCAGGTTTGTTTAGCACTAGGAAGAGATATGCTCTGTGTACTGAACCAGACTGGGTTACAAGCAAGCCCAAATCTTTAAGACCTGGTTCCAGCAAGCTAGGAACACACAAAAATATATTGGCATCATCGAGCCTTTGATGAGGAAGCCTGAGGTTTCAGAGGGTGCAAGGTGAACTGTGTCATTGGCCTGTCCGCAGCCAGCTCCCTGCTGCATTTTGCAATTAGTCAAATCACAGCTGTGACTTTTCTTTATTTCTCCTTAAATGAACATTTCCTTTCTCAGTGCCTAGTACACTAGGTTCTACTGAAAGAAAAATGCACCATTTAAACAATTACTCATGCCCTCCCAAATTACCTCCAGCTTTGAGCTCCTGGTTTTCTCAGGGAAAGCTGTTTTTTCTCTTTGTTCTTACAGAACTTCTAGTTTCAGGGTGTCTGCTTGTGGTCACAAAGAGACACTTAGGTCAGTCCACACAACCAAAATCCACAACCCACTCTCCCTCTGCTGCTGGAGAAAGCTATTTCCTCCTTGATACTTTGATGGAACCCAGCAGTCTTCCTTTGCTCACCAGCTTCTCACAAGTATTGGCTAGGTCCTGAACATGGCTGTGGGCCCGATATTTCTGAGCCTGAGAATTGCTAGCTCTTCCCAAGGGAAACTTTTCAACAGTTTTCCTTTTCCCCAAACAACGTTGTGTAAACAATATTCCTTTCCCATAATAACTGCTCTCCCAGGTGTTGTTTGATATTTCTGTTACTTAACCAGTGGAGAGAGGTGTCAATCCTATGGACCAATAATGTGCCTCTTTAACTGCATCATGTTATAAAAAGGCTGAATGAATTGTGAATAAAGCCTTCTGATTCTCTTCTGCCTGCTGACTGGAGTCTAGCATCTTTATTTCATGTCCTACTGTGACACATGGCTGGAGCCAAACCCTGTTTTCCAGAGGGTCACTGATTTTCTCTAGTTCTCTCAGTGGTTAGTTGCACTCACTGTTAAAAAGATACACTTTCTACTCAGTTTCCAGCCATTGGTTCATGTTTTTCTGCCAAATAAATATCGTTTTCATGCCTACAAAAGAAGAAAACATTTTGTAATAAAACAGCCCTTGTAGCTAAGCCTTCAAATTGTTTCTGTGGCTTCTTCTCTCATAGTCTGTGAAGTTTTAATATTAAATCTGCCAAAAAAAATGTTGACACAACACCTGACAACTCTGTTAAATGACTCAGCTTCATATAATATGTATCCATTTACTGCTTTTTTCCCTGCAGACTATTTATTTCCCATTTTGCCTCTCCCACATTATTGCTAACAATTTTATCATCCCTATCTAGCAAGTGGCCTTATTCTTGTCTACACGTGTTTGTTTCTATTATATTTCTAGTTCTTCCCATGGTCCCGTGCCTTGTGCTTTCAATAGCTACTTATTTGTCCCCCTTGCTATCTATTTTCTGTGTGTGATATATTGGTTTGTTATTTCTAATTGCGTTCTCTTTGCATATGAGCCAAGGAGGTCTGTTAGCCAGAGCTCTCCTCTTTCTGGAGTGTGAAAGTGTGGCTTTCTGGCCAGCTAATTAGTTCTCTTAAAGGATTGCCATTTCCCTCTCTACACCTTTCCTCCCAATTAATTTCACTGGCAATTTTCTTTAACTTTGGGAAATTAGCCCTTTTGAAGAATCAAACAGCAACCATCTTTTGTCTGCCCACAGTGAATGCATTCAGGTCATGATCACTGATCCCGAGGCAACCAGCGTTTCCAGACAAGTGATTAATTCATCTTCACCCACCCTAATGAGATCCAGAAGAGGGTTATCTCATGGTGACTGCAATACCTTTCCTGAGATATGTGGAAATTGTCTCCTGTAATTTTGACACTAATAGTGTCTTACTCCTGGCTGTACGGAAGGTGTCAGCAGCCTCATCACACCAAAGCATGTGCCCTTCATTAATTAATGCCTCCCTTCTGGAGTGCATGGGAAAATTCTTCAGAGGGGTTGGTTTTTATCACAAGTGTGATGCACTGCATTTCCAGCTGAATGCAGCACCCATCCTGACAAGCTGGTGACCAAACTTGTGTTAGCAGCTGACAAGTGGGTAGGTGAGTGCAGCAGTGGTGAGCTGGGGCAGGACATGGTTCACTGGCTGCTTAAGTCACTCTGAAGCTCGGGCACTTCTCCAGATGTCACACACTTCACTTCCCGTAATTAGATCACTGTGACAGTTTGGTACAAGACGATGAGCCTGTGCAGCCTGTCTCTACTCTAGGAATTCGGCTTCCAGAGCCCCCTGTGACACCCTTCCCATCCCACAGCACAGCGACCACTGCCCTCAGCTTGTCCCTGAGAAGTCATGGTCCAAGCAGGACTCTGAAAATCAGTTTTACTGAAAGAATGGAGTCCCTGCAAGATTTTTAGCCCTTCATCACGACAAGGCAATGCATTTTTGTCCAACTATTAATGAAATAATCTCGGCATGTGAAGCTGTGAGGATTTCTATCCACACATTTTTACACTTTACATCATCATCTGGTTGCTATTTTTCTTTAAGATGTGCATTGCTAGCAGCTAACTTTTCTCCCCCCTCCCCTTTTACCACTATGCATTTAAAGCATGTCCCGGCATTGAATTACTTGTGCTCAGCAGAAAGGTGTCTCAGTCCTTCTGAAAAACAGAGTTCTTTTCAACCTGTTCAGCAGGAAGCCTATCTCCACTCCTTAGCCCATTCCAGGGGGGAGACAGGTTGTGAATAATTTATTAAAATATTCCTTTTCCTTCCACCAACACACTGATTCACAAGAGATAAAAATCTCCTTCTACTTGACTCTGAGCTTCTCTTCAGCCTCTAAGAGTTAAATCAGCACTGATCACAAAAGGCTCATACCTCTTCCAGCTGTGGAGGTAATTTGGGTGTTCTGCTGACAGCAGGAAGGTGGGGGTTTAGTGCCAGCAGCTGTAGGTGCTCTGGTATGGGCTTTCTGCCCCAAGCTGGTAAGGGTGCTCTGGGCACAGTGGCAGCAGTGACTGCTCCTGGCTCTGGAATGCAGGGGATGTAGGGGATGCAGGGAGGGAGCCATCATGCAATTACCATCTGCGCTGCAGCAACGACCCACCGGTAGCACTGATGGTCTGAACATGTGCTCACATTTGGTAACAAAACAAATGTCTGTCTATTCCAACCAGGGGGATGGAAGATAAGTGGATTGCATGTGGTGGTTGTGAAGAGGCAGTGGTGACATTAATAAAGACTGTTAGGATTTCTAGAGGTCCCTGGTTTGCTACAAAGTGTGCATAAGCTTGGGCGAGTACTTGACTCTTCCTGTCACCCTATTTGTCTCCCTACCCTAAACCTCTGTCCCTCAGGGCATGGGGGGATCTGGTTTTGGTAAGCTTTTGTGGGATCATGTTTAATTGTTGCAAGCAGGGAAGAAAGAAAATCATGTGGCATGTTTGTATGTAGAAGTGTTTTCTGAAGTATCTGCCTTAGAAAACAATATACAAGGCCAACACACTTGAGCAAAGGTGAACATGTCTGAAGAACAACCTCTTCCTTTATGTAGGAAGAGATGCAAGCAGCTGTCTCAGGTGGTATTTTTTTCCCCGTTGAAGCCTTTTCAAGAAAGGCTAAAAAGAATTGGAGGCTTATTATAAATTGGGTTCAGCTCTGTGTCCGTTGCTGTTAGTGTCAGAACTCCTAGCAAGGAATGTTTAGAGAAAGAATGCAGGAACAGGACAGATCTGCAGAGCTAGAGCCTTGATTTTTCATTCTCATCCCCAGTGACCTGCATCTTCAATACTTCAGGAGTGACAAATAATATCCTTGTACTTGGTAACCCACAATAGACTCACCTGTGAGTTTGTCTAATATTTTTGTTGTCAAGGACATTGTGAAGTGACTGAAGTGATGTGTTCAACAAATGTCCTGTTTGAGCGACCTAATGATTTTACAGACTCCCATAATGTTCTCCTGAAACCTCCCCTTTTCTGGACTAGGAGTCCCCTTATACTTAATGAGTCTTCACACATCGTTTTCATACACTGATTCATCTCAGCTTCTCTTACTGCAATCTTCCCTTTTCTGCCATGGCTGATGGGGCCATCAGATGTACACTCAGTTTAAAAAATGCAAGTACACCCTGTATTTATTCAGGAGAATAAAAATGGATCATGATTTCTTATCTCTTTCCTTTCTTCCTAGTTCCTTATGCTCTATTTACTTATTTAACCTCTCCAAATATCAAGCTGCCATTTCAGGAGTACTCTCCCCCTGTCCTTGAGATCTCACTCTTGAAAGGTAGAAATAGTCTGTAGTCAATTGTCAGGCACATGGAATTAAGCTTGTGCAGTCTTCCTTGAGCACTAATTTACATTTATTAGCAGTGAATGTGGTGTCTGTATATATTTTAGCACTGTAAAGGAAGAAGTAGCTGTGTAAAAAAAGCACATCTGCCAAACCAAGCAAAAATCAGGTGAGAATCCCTAAACATCCAGCCTGTCTTAAACATTGCAGCCACGTGTCTGGGCTTACCCTTCTGCACGGTGACAGATTTTGTGAGAACACAAACAGAGCCTGGGGTTGCCAAGCTCGGGCTCCTGCCCTGCATGAACTTCTTGGCTGCCAGCAATTAGAGCCACATGCAGAGCCAGCAGTCTCTGAGGCACATCCCAGCAGCCTGCTCTGTGACCAGGAGGTGTCTAGGCTAGCCATTGGGACACATTGAGGGAAAGGCTGCTTCTTAAATCATACCCCTCTTAGGAGTTCAGACATCTATTTCCAGACTGCAGGGAAGTCAATCTGTCAGACCAGGATTCACAGTCTGTAATTCTCGTTTGCATTAGATAGCTAAGCAACCCTTCCAACAGGACAGCTGGGGGAAGGATGGAGGAGGAGTGCCAGTCTTTTCTGCAAAAATATGGCTGGGGCAGAGCGCCCACACCTCACTTCAAACAGGGGAAGAGCAATACACTATCCATGCAGTCAGCAGGAGCCATGGGTTCAGTCCTTCTCCAGCCTGGGAGGGCAAACCCAGCCCCATGATCACCAATGTCAAGTGCAGTCGAAGAAAGGATCATCCCTCAGTCTTCCAGGTGGGGACTGACATCACCATCTGTCTTTCACAGTGACTGGCATTTTTTCTTCTGCAGGATTCTTCTTCAGGAGTTTTATGAGTCAAATTAGACTCATAAAAGTCTTTTCTTGCCTTATAATGAGTTTATACATTTTCAGGTCAGAAACTTTCTCTCTTGCATAATGTTCAGCACAAATGATGAGCAGTCTGTTCATAGATACTGTTAAAATTATATCATTGGAACTACTATTATATCTTGGCAAAATCTTTTCTCCTCTTTGAGCACAAAGAGATGTGATTAACTGCTGCCTTTCCACACTTGGATTGAAAGGCTTTGTGGGCTTTGTCAGTAGTTAACATAATTCACAAAAACCGGAATACAACCTTGAGGCTAAATGTGGCCCATTGAATTCCACAATGGGGCAATGGTTTGATCAGGGTACAGCAAAGCATGCCAGAAGCACAAGCTTTTGTGGGCCTTAGCTCCATTGGAAAGATTAAATCAGCCACAATCTGGTCCATTTTATGTAAAATAGGTGCAGCCCTCAAGCTCCAGGCAAGTTGCCACTGAAGCCTTTGGCTGGACAATGTTTAGGCATCTTTGTGTAAGTGCTAATTGCCAGCTGTTGGTGACTGGAAAGTTGCCAGGGGCAGAGTGACTGCAGCAGTGTTTTTGGCTAAAATACAGCTTTTACAAAATAATAATCTCAAATCTATTTAGCTCCTCACAACAGACACATCTATACTTGTAAGTTCCTCTGTCTAGAATATCTGCACACGGAGATGACCTTAAAACAGCATTATAAATACAGTATATGTGGCATTCAGACTGCTTATTCCATCCTCACAGTGGGAGACAATGATAAATAGCATCTATCTCCACAGCAGCAATTCATGATAGCTTAACATACGTTCATAGCCCTTCATATTTGATTTGCAACAAATCTGGACACAGGACACCAAGGCTTTTGAATAAGACTGTAGGATCACATGCAGTCCTATATGCTTCAGTATTTTAAATAATAATGTAACCATTTCAACTCTTTAATATCTGGGATATTTACAATATTGTGAACTGCAGATTTTCTAATAATGGGGATGTTTGCAGATATTCAGCCCCACAACTATATGACAGGTTAAATGGTATTTTACTCTTAGAGAGAGCACAAAGCCCAAAGGCCAACATTTTCAACTGTGAGTTTCTCCAGACAGTACAAAGTTGGTCACAGAATCCTTAAAATTAGTTGTCTATGTGAAAAGAGGTTGCCTTCAGAAAAACTCCATGGAAAGTTAAGGACGCACTGCCAGACTGCAGGAAGAGAGAGCAGCACACATTCCATAGAAAAATTCAACCTGAGAAGGATGTCCTGATGTCTGGAACACAAGACTGAGTGAAGGGCCCCTAACTCTCCCATGCCAAGAAATTACCATTTGGCTTTGGAGATAGTGATTTATTCGTGGAACTTCCTCACCATCTTTGCAGGCAAATAAAAAGCTAATTCACAAAACCCATCATCATGCCTCTAAGCTGCTGCTCATTCTGATGTTTCAACTCTCACCATATGTCTTTATACCTCTCCTATTCTCTGTCATTTGGTTTCTCAGTGACCTCACCCCTCTAGCTCTTACACCCAAGAGCCCACAGCAGTGCCCCTGCCCGGTCTTGGCTCTGGGAGCCCCACACTATTTTTGCTGCTACTGGAGAAATGAGGTCTGTTCTCTCAGCTGACCTGATAGATGCAATGTCTGATCTTCCACACTGCTCCAAGTGCAAGCTTAAAAGCTTGATGCCTCCTTTTCCTCTGCTGCCATGTGTGACTGGGTCTGCTCTTATCAAATACAGTTCCACAACACCAGGTCCAAAGGGAGCCCCATCACCCAGGAGGATGCCTAGGCTAAGTCTTTGCTCTCTTAAAGACACATTTCTGTTCAATTTGAATTTATTTTTTTAATCTCAGGCCACTGCCTGTCAGGGAAGGATGAGGAACTTCCTTCAGTCTGGGCCTCTCATAAAGGCACCAAAGTGCAGAATTTCACATTCCCCTAAGCAGCAGATGCACTCTAGACACTATAAAACTCTGACCACTTTATGGAGTGGCCACTGTATGGTCTCAGTTGCTGCAGACTGCCACGGCCAGAGTTTTGGTGACCAGCAATAGTGGTAATCATTCACATTGTCACAGGGCAAATTACAGAGGAGAGATTGACTGTGCCAGACTCTGCTTAAATAAAAAGGTACAAATTCTGTTCTGTTCCTTTTCTATCCTGAGACCTCTTCTCTCACAAAATGGCAGGTAATGATAATTCCCCTCAGCACCCAGCATTGCCTGTGCAGCTTAGCTCCTGCTTCTTTCTGGGGAGGTGAGTCAAACCAGCAGCTTCTCTCCTCCCCTTTGTAAGGAGTTATCCACTCTCCCTCTTCTGCTCTCTGTTTGTTTTAACCACCATGACAGCAGTGTTTGTCTGATTGTACATGTGGGCACAGAGCATACAGACTGATTTCAGCTGGGGCTTTGATGTGGGACTTCAACTTGAAAATAGGAAAAATAAAACACTGATAAAGCATAGGTGTGCAGGCACACAATTCTGCCACACAAGTGCTTGAGCTGTCATTAGGGCTGCATGTCAGGCTGCACAGATTTTCCATTACAATCTGCTCTTTTGACACTGCCTCTCAATTTGTGAAATTTCCAGTTCTATTGCATGTCTTACCATGACTATTAGTTTTGAAAGCCAAATAAAAAATCCTCATCCATATTAAAAAAACACAAAACACCAAAAAGCCTCCAGGTGGTTTTGTCCCCCAGCAATTTTGCTGATTCCTATAACTTGTCACAGAGAAGAAACTCCTTATAGCTCAGAGGTCTGGTTTAACAAATGTGTGATGGCTATTAGGCAACAAAATAGCTGTTCTCAATTGGAGTGGTTGTTCATAAAATCCATTATCCATAGCTCCTTTTAACCAGGCATGTTTCCATGAGTGGTGTGAGGATTTTGATGCTAGCAATTTAGACACAGTGGAGCAAACTCCTACTGCCATAAAGATTTTTAGCAACTCCCTTAGCACCTTCATTGGCTCTGCTTAGCAGTTAAACACAATTTAATCCAAATGGCCCAGCAATTCAGATATGAACCTTCCATAAGCAAAGACTGTTCTGTGACTTATGTTGCTCCTGATGGGAACATATGATGCAATACTTCAAAATGATTCAGAAACCATTTAGAAGAGAGAGTTGTATTTTTTTGCCTTTAGTCCCTGGGGATGACAGTGGTGCTACATGGATACATGATATATTAGTCTTAACTTCACTTTCTGTTTAGAGCCAGTGCAAGCTTTAAGCAGAGCAGAGATTTAAGCAAAGTCTTTTTGGACAGCTTTCTTTAGGAGCAAAGATGAATATTTAGTACTTGCCAACATTGTATTGTAGGCACATGAACAACATGCAGTATAGATGAGTAAAGGTTGAGCATCAGCCAACAGCATAGTTTTCAACAAAAAGAAGCATTCCAGAAGAATTTTTTTGGAAAAATAAATATTATTTTTGCCTTTTATTTTTCTTTAATCACCAGAAATCCCTTTCCAAAAATCAATCTGTGGAGGTTTTTAAATTCAAATTGGACTGATCTGAACTTTAGAGCTAAGCTGATCAGTGAGTTCATTAGCATTAGATGTAGGTATCACTGTCCTTCAAGAGCTAGCATGTATGTGCCAGATTTCTAGCCAAATAAACTCCACTATTTCAGCAGGTTGGCCTCTTCAGAAAGTGGGTAGCAATGGAAACAAGGCAGAGATTTTAAGGAATCTTAACTACTGTGTGGCCCAGCAGCAGAAGGAATGAAAGAAATGACATTTAATAGCTGTATCTTCTGCTCTGTATTTAGAAAAGACAGACATCACACTGATTTTTTAAGCTGCATAGAATACCTTTTATTCCAAAAGTAACCAAGGAAAATGTTAAACAACAGTTATTCTCTCTGGGCTCCTAAAATCCAGAAAACTTGTAATCAACAGCTTCAGAAGAGCTGATGACTGGCTCTCTGCATCGGTAATGTCAACTTTCAATGCATCTTGAAACACTGGGGAAGATCCGGGGCACCGGCAGGAATCCAAAAATGTGGAAATATTAAAAAAGGCAGATGAGGTGATCCCCTGGTACCAGTCCTGTGAAACCGATCTTTTTCAGAATAATCAAATAGGTGATAGTGAATTTCATTTTGGAAGGAAGGAAGGAAGGAAGGAAGGAAGGAAGGAAGGAAGGANAAGAAAGAAAGAAAGAAAGAAAGAAAGAAAGAAAGAAAGAAAGAGAAAGAAAGAGAGAAAGAAAAAAAGAAAGAAAGAAAGAAAGAAAGAAAGAAAGAAAGAAAGAAAGAAAGAAAGAAAAAGAAAGAAAGAGAGAAAGAAGGTGAAATTAGTACAAACTCACACAAGTTTCAAGCAAAATTAAAATTGATTTTATTCTTTAAAAGTCAGTTAAATTCCAACTGATAACAAATAAAATTGAAGTAACAGTGTTCTGGAAGACGTTTGGGTGGTACCTCTTAGCATTTTGAGTAAGAAACCAGGAAGGCACAAAATCCTTGTGATAGATGAGAGAGATGAGAAACTAGTTAATTTGGAGATCTAAAAATGCAGTTGTAGATGGGAAGATGTTTACATAGCAGCCTGGATTGGCAGGTGTTCCATGAAACTTAGTTTTTGTGCATATGCTATTCAAAACAATTGCCACTGCTCTGGAAGAAAATGTAGAATAATTTCTCATGATGTTAATGAAACAGTAAAAACCGCAAATTGTGGTATCTAGAGACTGATTTGTATCATCTGTAAGCTGGATGCAAGGAAAAAGTACCTGCCAAAATATTATAAGCTACAAATTACTACATATACTGGAAAAGAGCACAAGTTGTATTTATGTAATAACACTGTATTTAAGTATGTATTTAAATACTCATGATGTATTACATGAATGTAGAAAATAGCATTGAAATCCTTTTCAGCTGTAGCTTAGGTGACAGTGTGGGAACAAGAAGGGAAGCAGAATGCAACACTGATATGTATCTGAAGTCTTCAAGGTAATTTACATCTTGCAAGGGCAAAGATGAAAGGTTTTCTTCCTCTGTGGTTGCTGGATCACCCTTAAACATTGTAGCATATACTCCCTGAAGAGGGGGGAGCATCTATCCCAAGTCATTGCTGACACAAAGAACAGTAAACATTGTCTTTCAATACACAGGACTAGATAGTTATGATATTGTACTCTTCTGTGGTGCACTCAATGCAAGAATAATATGAACCAAAGTTACTGGAGAGAAGCCAGAGGTTGGAAAACACAGCAGAAGTACAGAGGAGCTCAGACGGTTAATTTTAACAATGCAAAGTTTAAGAGATGAATTAATCATAGCATCTATTTGAGGAACAGAAATTGGAAAGAGGGCTCTTCAGATAAAGATGTAACTGGATCTAACAGCTGGAAGTTGAAGCTGACAAATTCAGTCTAGAAATAAAGCATGTATTTTTAATAGTAAGCAGCAAGCAGAGCAACAAACAGCTAACACTTTCGGTGGCTGCTCCGTCATCGGAAAGAACGAGCTAAGATTGGCATTTTTGAAAGTCTATTTATAAAAAAGACAGCAGGAAATAATTCAGAGAAGACCTGTGGCTTAAATTATACTGGAGATCAGAGCAGATGGTCACAGTAATCACATCCAACTACATAATCTATGAGCAATCAAGAATTTTATCTGCTGTTGTCAAAGGCTAGCGAGATGGTAATGGGGAAGTGGATTACCGAGGAGGTCCACATGGATGTGCCCCTTTTAGCAGAAGGCAGGTATGCAGAGAAGGCAAAAGGGCAGTTGTGCTAAAAACCAGAAGTTTAGGAAGGTAGAGATTGGTTGCCTAAATGAATATCTGGGTTAGTTGTCTGTGAGGGTCAGGAGACACCAAGGCAGGGGAAACCCAGAGATTGTGCTGTGGGGTGAGGGAGCACCATGGGCAGAGTGAGAGTCATGGTCAGGGAGGGAAGAAGGAGGCATGCAGAGGATGCATGTGGCAACCCAAAAGGGTATCCACTGTCCATATGATGGGGCAGCTGCTTGCCTGCTCCTTGAAGAGGGGAAAGCCTGACAGAAAAGGCAAAGCTGGAGATTAGGGATGTCATGGAAGGGTTCAAGCAGCAGAGGGTGAAGGCCAAGCAAAATGCCTGGGGGAAAGTCTGGGTCATGCATGGTGGATTGGACCTAACAGCTCTGAGGAAGGCCAAGGATGAGGCAAAAGACACAAATCATTGCAGTCAGCTCCCTCTGAAACAGCTTTAATGAGCTGAAATGCAACATATGAATAGTCAAATCTGAAAGGATGACAGTGTAAAATTGCTTTGGCTCTTAAAATTTTCAAGTGCTTTTATTTATTCAAAATTACCATGACATCACCTTCTTCCTCAGAGAGAGAACTCACGTAATTGCTGTTTCCTGATTCAAGGCCTTTCAGGGTAATTTCTGAGGCTGTCTACTTCTAGGATGAAAGGCAATTATCATTTCTTTTGTCTTATAATGCAGCCACAATAAAATCTAGAGAGAAGCACTGCATGAGGGTCTCTTGTACAGCAACTGTGCATTTGCTGGGCCAAGGCTGGACCCTCATATGAAAGCCAACCAGCTCCAAATCTTCCCTCCCAGAGGAGAGAGGCCAGCCAGTGTTAAGGGCTAGAAAAGGGATGGGAGCAGGGAACCTGAGACTGGGTGTGAGAGGAGGAGAGGAACAGAGGTTGAAAATGGCAAATCTTATTTTCTCCTAGAGCAAGACTTAAATTAGTCACTAAACAAAAAGCAATATCATGATATAAAAAAAGACTGGTAGGTGAATCTTGGTCTTAGAAGTTAACAGTTTTATGCTAAGCGGGTTGTAACTTCAGTGTTATAAAAAATATTATTAAAAAAAAAACCAACTTCAGAACCATTACATTTTAAAAAAACCCAACAAACACCTTAATGTGCTGTTATTCTGTCCTACTGTAAATATAAACTGCCTGTGGCTTGTGGATGTGACCCAGCCTGTCTTGACTGCTCCATCAAATCACACAAGCAAAAAAAAGTAAGAGAGTTAAACAACTTCCTGGCCAATTTCTGGCCAATTCCTGGCCCCTTTTTCAGCAGCCATCACTGAAGCTGATGCCTTGGCAAAGGATGCTTCCCAATTCTGGGCAGCTCTGCTGGGGTCACACAGGTACCAGCCAGTTTTTCCACTCTTTTCCTCAGTAAAGCAAGGTCCTGCTGGTCACAGCTCAGAGCAGCATTTCTTTGAAGGCCTAGAATATTTCTCCAACTTTTTGTATTTCTCAGATTTTAAGGAGGTCAGGCAGGGACAGACAGCACAGCAGTCTTGACTTTTGTAATGTCACTGCTTATTCTGCTCACAACTTGGGCAATCATTTGTAACATGCTCACCGAAAGACTCTGGCTGACGTAGAAATTTCTCCCTAATTTTAGAAAGAGAATTTCACAACTCCTTCCTTACATCGAGGAAGGAATTTGCTCTGATGGCTGCAATGCCATTATTATGCATCATTCAAGGTACTGCATGTCTCTGGCTCCAAGGAGAAAACCTCCCCCAGAATAAATCAGCACTGCCAACTGCACCTTCCCCTCTCCCTGAGTGCTCTGGGTTTGGATGCTGGCTGTGTGCATCTGGGGCTGCTGGCCCCACTCTGTGGGTTGGGAATATCCCTGGTTTCTGCCAGCCCTCCTTGGCCTGCAGAGCACACAGAGCTGTCACAGGGATAAAGGAAGGGAAAGGTTGTGTATTACAGCATCAAGAGCTGCAGAGCCAGCTGGAGTAGTGAGCATGTGCCATTCTCTCCTGGGCGAGCCAGCCAAATACCTGGTTTCAGGCTTCTGCTCAAATACTTACTTGTTCATTAGAAGACTTGCTTTTGACAGTAATCTTTGCTGTAGATCTGTAGGGTTTTTATCTTCTTTTCTTCTGTTAGAGCCGGGAGTAAATGCTTGAGAGATTCAGTTTTTGTGTTCGGATTCAATTGTTTATTAATTCTTATATATAGTACAGTCTCACAAGTTTTGATTTCTAGTTAACAAGGTGAAAAATGGCTGTCTCTCTAACTCTTTCCAAGGTTTTTTAAGGATAATTTGTCCAATAACAAGATCACACCTATATTATTTTTACTTTTAACCCACTAACCAAATAGCCATGGTCTGCAATGAGGACCTTTTCACCCAATTAGAAAACACCACCCAAACTCATGAAGAAGAAGATGAAGGAAGAAGAACCTAGCCAACATCCTAAATTCTCCATCTTGCTTTATATATATTACTATATACTAAAATCTTAAATCCTAAGTTTTTCACCCTCTTACATTACACACTTCTACTCAAACTACACACCCATGATCCCAGTACTATCACTCAATTTTGGAAGCCTGTTCCACAGTCTCAGGTCAAATGTAGTGCTTGCTTGAGGCTCAGTACCTTTTAGCACAGAGAGCCTAAAATCCTCAGCTTCCAGGGTTCCAACATAGATCTGCTCAGATAAATGAAATATATACTGGCTCTGGTTGTAGCAGACCCAAGTCCCAGATCTGCACCAGGCAGGTGAGAAGCTTGAAGCTGCAACTCTCCCACCCCAGCTGTGCACTCCCACTCAGGTGAGTGCCTAGGCCAGCCACAGGGCGTTCCCATGCTGCCAGCAGGGCCCTTCAAGCACCACAACTCACTGCCTAGGAGTTGCCAGCCTCATGCAATGGGGGCTGGGATGGCTCCCTCCAGGCATGGGAACCTGTTTCTCTTCTGCCAGGCTGGGCACAGAGCTGCCCGTGCCTCTGCTCCTGCAAGTATCTCCACAAAAACTTGTGTTACTTGCTAATCTCAAGGCATTCACAGTGGAGAACCACGAGGCTTTGACTGCATCTGAACAGTATAGCCTGGGCCCATCTTTATTGAGCCCTGCTGCAGTATGACTCAGAGTGAGGCAAGGGAGAGTACTGATGCAGACATACTCATCCACACAATCATTTCATAAAATAACAGTTCATATCTTGTCCTCTGAGGACTAAGCCTTGGAGCAAAAGTAAACACGATTTTCAGCCTCTTGCTCATTGTCAGCTCTTTTCTTTCTTGTGTAGAGCAGCCAGGTATGAGCCCCCACGCCTGGCAGTGGTACAGTAGAGGTCCTTCCACTCTCCTTTCTTCCAAGATGGGATGCTGCTGGGATATGAGCTTTCGCCTTATGAGGGATTGCCTTCATGTGCCTCCAAGTCAAATCCTCCCGGCCAGCCAGTGCCTCAACACACGCTGCAGCCCAGCATGCTCAATCTTTTGCAGAGCAGTGGTATTAACAATTCCAGAAATGTTATGGGGCTTTTCCTTTAATCCCTGCTGGGACAAGCAGGATGGAGGTCGTGGCAAGTCACTCCATTTCCCCAAGCTGTCGGCATTTCCAAAATGTCATAGACATTTTTGACTTGATGCACAACACTGAATCAACTGAAGACCTTTTCCTCCCCACTTCTAAGCAATTTTTTTGAGGGGGGGCATGGCTTTTCAGATGAATCTGTTATCTCTTGCCAGTATTTTTCCACTGGCTTTCTTCATTACCTTACTGGTGGTCTGTTTTGAAACTGCACAGACATTATCAGCTTCAGGGGAGCCGAGTCCTTTTGAAGGCTGTTGCAATGAGCACTGAAGGCATCTTCTCAGCTGCCTGTGCACAGGGCCTGGAATGTGACTCAGCCCTTCAGTTCTGCTCCAGCCAAGCTCTTAAATATTGCAGAGTTCCTCTGGTTGCCAAAGGGGAAGAAAATAATTCACTAGCTCATCTGAGTCTTGAGGACCCTGTCCTTGATGTTGCACCCTCCCTGGAGCCTACATTGAATGCCCACCACTTCTCTAAAGAGCACTTTGAAGATACAGCCTCTTTACTACACCAGCAATCTCCTAATTTAAAACACCTTTTCCCCCCTAGATTAAATGTGCTGGAAATGACATCTTTCTCTATGTTAATATCACCTCTCAGAAGTAAATTGCCAGGAGAATTGATGCCTGAGGTGCCCTTTGTAGGGGTTGAACTCCTGGTCCCTGTGAGGAGGAGCCAGAGTCTTCCCAAATTTCCAGTCCCAGGTTCCAGTGAAGCACAGTCAAAGGGCCTCTCCACTCAATAGCCTGTAGCTTCATTTTTGTTGAGTTATGCAACCATACAAACCCAACAATATCATGAGCTGCCCCAGCAGAAGAACATGGATTTGCCAAAGAGCCATGCCAGGGAGTGATGGGTGTTTCTTGGCATCATTCTGGCACTGTTTCCCATAGCATTTGCACTGGGCTGCTGTCAGAAGCCAAGTAAGAAGGCAAACTTTTGCTCTAACCCAAATAACCTTTTTTACCTTCTGATATTAACAGGGTATCTTTCCACAAATGGGGGTGCCCAAAACCAGCAGGTGTTGCCACTTTCCAGGCAGCAATTACTGCATTTTTTAATTCCCTCTATTGTACTGTTCCTCCCCAGGTAAAGGATAAATTTTTGCAACTCTGTTTTTGTTGTAGTTGGTTGTTGTTTTAAACTGTGTATGAACTGTTTAAAAAACAATGCAGAAAATAATACTGAATTTTTGAAGTAATGCTGCCATTTCAGGTAGTAAAAAACCTTGGCTTAGAAATCAATGTCATTTCTGCATCTTTGCCATGTAATCGTAACCTTTGTTCACTTACACCTAACATCAGGGAGTGAGAGCTTTGTCCCTGGCACCAGCTAACCCACCAGAGTAATGGTGTTTTCCTCTCTTTGGAAGAGCTCATCTTTTCATCTTTTTTTTCCTTTAGAAATTATCTTTGATTCCCTTCATCTTTCTTCTCTTGCCCTTTGCTACAGATTGCTTCCAATCTGCTTATACTACAACTCTTTTTCAGCTAAATCTTCTGCATACTTCTTACTCCCCTCTGCTTTCTGCTGCTCTGCCTCTGACTGCCAGACACCCCAAAGTGTGGGCACAGGGGCAGGTCCCATAGCTCATGTGGGAATGGGACTTTGGTGGCCAGTGGTACCCATGATCACGGCAGAGGAGCCAGTCAAGGGCACCTGCAAGGCATGGAGAATTGCATATCATGGTGCAGGAAATCCAGGTGTGATGTGGGGGTCAGGCTCACATGGCCTGCCTGGAGACAGCTCACCAAATCTGCAGAAGATTTTCACCAGTACTGCTGGTAACTTTATTTTTTTCCTTTTGTTCATCTGTAGAATTTCACAGCAGGTGGGAGAAGGTGAGTTTTGTGGAGATATTTGATGTGGCAGCTTATCCCAGAGTCACCAGAGGACTCACATGGGAAGGAGACACCAAGACCACTTGGACCCCAGAGAAGGCATAGTGAGCAGATTGTGTCTTGTTAGAAATCAGTTAATTCAGCCACAAGGCTGAAAAGAATAGGGAAACAGGCTTTGCTTTCTTAATGTTTTTGGAACAATCTACTAAATCTTTCTAAACTAGTGATACATTGAAAGCATCTGGAGAAAGGTCAGGAAGGTATGACATCCTATCCTATTGCTAGAGTGAGACCATGTACATGGCTAGCTCAGGAGCACAACAGTGTCTGAAAGGCAGAACATTACTTGGCTACTTGAGTAAATAGCCAAAACACAGCTAATTAAACCCAGAGTTGCTGTGTGAGGAGGACACACGTCTGAGGGTACAACCACCCCATGCAGTGGGATACTCCTCTCCTTGCATTAGCAGCTGCCTGAGAAAGTGACTGGAGAGCTCCGATGGGGCTTTTTCTGCTGAGTGCTTCACTCAGCCTCTTGGGTCTTCCTGTGACAGGTTTGGTCAAGGGAGGCACTTGTATTTTCCACTGGAAACAGCTGTGTCATGGTGAAGAGAGGGCCAGGCAAGAACATGTTGCATGCTCTTAAGTCATCACAGCAAGATGGGGCCTCATGAGCACTCAGGACATCATCAGCTGTCACCTAGGAGTGATAAATACTCTGGAACAGGGAGATCCCAGCAGCAGGACAAGACCATGCCAGCCCCAGGATCTGCGACCCACAGCTGACTGGGACAATCTAGCCCCTGACTCTTTCCTTTTGGGGCAGCAAGACCCAAAGCCAGGGAGTGGTGAGCGCCCTGGTGCAGCTGGAAGCCCTGCGTGCTGCCAGGCTGCCCCGGCAGGCACCCTGTGCCCTGGGCCAGACCCACACCCATCCTGCCTGGGGACGCAGCAGCGGGAACGTCTGGGCTATTTTAGGCAGGTTATGTCAGTCCTGCCCTCCCTCCCTCTCCCCATTCTCCCTGAAGCACTGATCACTGTGGCAGGATGGATTTGCCAGACTAAAAGGGCCAATGGTTTAATTGATATGATATGGCAGCTCATATGTAATCTCATTATTCTGTCCAGCAGGACACATTATTCTCTATTTATCACACTTCTGTCGTCTTCTGTTGTCCTCGTGTTTTGAGGACAACAGAACACACCTTTCTGTCCGAGAAATCTCTGTGGGGGCAGGAGCACAGGAGAGCATTCTGCAGTGGCAGATGAAGCTCCTGGGTGTGGGTTGTAGGCACCTCTTCCTCTAATCTTCACACAGCAGGGCTGGGAAATGTAAAAGGGCTGGCAGAAGAAGAGCCAGGATGTCTTCTGTGAGTAGCAAATTTGCTGGAAAATGAAGCCTTTGCAATTGTGTGTGTATGGGGGGTGTTATTTATTAGTGGAAAATCAGTTTGCATCTGACAAACATAGCTTGCCCCCCAAATCTCCTGTGAGAANAGTTTTAAATTTGTGTTTTTTTTTTTTTTTTTTTTTTTTTTTGTGGGTTTTTTTTTTTTTTTTTTTTTTTTTCTTTCTTTGAATCAACCCACAGCTGAAAGGAGAAAGAAAAGAAATAAATATTCTGAACATGGCAAAAGTCCCCAAACAGTTTCAGGTCAAAAAATACTTGGTTGATTGAAATGTTCTGACACAAACATTGAAATGTTCCTACACATCCTGTCCCCCTTGATTTTCTCATTGAGCCTTAAAACAGAATAAAATTACTGGGCCGGTTCCAGGTGTGTTTGTGCTCCTGCCGTTTTAATAACAGCCCGTAGTGCTGCTGCTGACGACTGCTACTGAATCCTCTGACAGCTTGTTGTGGCAAACAAAACCATGGCTTGTCAGAGGGATGTGCTTACAAGGACTCCACAAAGGGGCACAGTACGTGGATGTGCGTGTGGGGGTCGGGAGGCCAGGGGCCGTGGGAGGGAAGGGCCAGGCAGATAAAGAAGTGTCACAGGCAGAGCAGCCACTCGCACGGCTGGAACTGAAAATGCCTTGCAGAGGATGGGAAGCATAATTAGCACAGTGTGCCGTAGGATAGATGCTAAAGCAGCCTGTCTAGCAGACAGATACTACAGTACTGAATAATATAGACATTAAACCAATGACCCAGAATCTAGCCAGCTAGAATCTTAATCCCCCTTAAATAGATTCACAGACATCCTTTCACTGCAAATATTTGATCTGAGCAGACACTGGATGCTGTTGTGTTGTATTTATAGAGCACCATGACAAAAGTTTGAGGTGTTTGTGCTTAAATAATGCTATTTTCCCGTATTAATTTGTCAGCACAGTGCTGTCTTTGTACAACATGCTATTGAGATGGAAAGAAAAGGAACATCAACTCTGGATCCACAGGCAGATAACAAATAATAATAAAAAAGGCTCTGTGCAAGCAAAGGCTGCCTGTGTAACAAGGAACAGGGGAGAAGGGGATCCAAGCTTAGAGCCAGGGCAGGCTTGATTGGGAAAAGACTTTTCATCCAAATAAACCCCAGTCTGGAACTTGGTAAATGTTAGTGGTTTAAGTGCATTATTTGATCAAAACAAAATCCATCATTCCAGCAAATGGAAGAGTTAAAAGTATCTGTGAGTTTGGTTTG
The DNA here is from genome assembly GCA_013389925.1 of Aegithalos caudatus. NCBI lineage: Eukaryota > Metazoa > Chordata > Aves > Passeriformes > Aegithalidae > Aegithalos > Aegithalos caudatus. Next base: position 136,045 of record WEIU01051962.1, read on the forward strand.
ACTTCATTAGTTTGGCTCAAAATAAGGAGGAGGATGACCTTCGAACTTTCATGCTTTGGCACTTCTGGAAGGACCTGCTTTGATTTTGAAATTAGATTCAAGGGGGCGGATTTGCAAAACTGACAAGTCAAGGCTGACTGTCCTATGGCTTCTTGGGTGTCAACCAAGACAGAAAGGATAAAGTGGGACATGATTCAAATGCATTTTCTGCTGAGACGTAGACAGAGGCTGAACTTAGGCTTCCCAACTGGTATTTCTCAGGAAAATGCCCTACCAACTGAGCCATAGAGAGAACTAACAAAAAACCCTTTTTAGCATCTCTTTGTAAAAATATTTGACTTGTGTACGTGGACAAGCATAAATTGGAGTGAAGGCTACTTGAGCCATCAGGCTACCAAATCGCGTGAGATTTTCTTTTTTTTTCTATTTTGTGTTTAACAATTTTGGAGGAAATATCTAAATGAGGAACACTCATTTAGCATGCCCATGCCTGTGTCCACAGCTCAGAGAGCTTGGATGAGATATCAAAAGTTTGTGTCCAGGATTACAGACCAAGAATTCAGTTCAAATAATCCTTCTGCCTAACTCTACCCTACTGCTCCACTCACTCACTCACTCACTCACTCACCCACTCATCATATCCTGTGGAAAGTCAATGGTTTATTTTCCAGTCTTCTTCATTGTAGAAAATACTCAAGGATTTCCTAAATGAAATCCATAATTTGAACCATACAGCTTTTGTCTCTTCAATTTAGTGGCTACTAAAAAGCAGATAGTTTGGTATTATTTCAGTGACCTGCTTTATACTGCCTGTCTGGCACTGAAATGCTGGTGTGATGGAGCAAGACTGTTTGCCCACTGTCCCCTTGAGCCTATGGTAAAGCTTGCTCACAGCAAATGAAATGAAACAAGAAATAAGTGCATCCAAGTGAGTCAGTAATTTTCTTTGCAGACAACTAATGCTCAACTCAGGTAACCATACTTGAGTTTAGTTTTCCCCTTAGAATTACTTCATATTTGGTTCCTTATCTATAATAATGTTTTGAAAATTTTTCAAAAAACGCTTCTGCTCTCTTCTATGTTAACAGAAGTCAGAATATGGGCAATGGACTTCATTCTGCTGGTAGAATGACCAGCACTGTATTCCCATCCATGGAAGCTACTGAGATTCTTCATCCTGATTATTTCTGCCAGAAGACAGATGCAGAACCTCGTTCCTATGATGCATAGAAACTTCAGATTTTCCTCTTCAATTTATTCATAGATAATTTATACACATCTTGTATATTCTTGTGCCAGTATTGTTCAGCTCCCGGATCTTTTCAGTTTACTGGCTTAAGGAAAACAATCGTATCACTCTTAGGCTTAATTTAGCAAAGCAAACAAGCGAAGTTCTTCTACTTCTCTTTTTGTATTCTCTTTCTCTACTTCTCTTTCTCTACTTCTCTTTCTCTTTCTTATGGGACTTTTATTTCCCTATGCATCCTAGTAATCCTTGTTGCCACGTGTTTAATCTTGAATCTGTAGTCTCTCAAGCCTGATTTCCAGCACTACTGCAGTTATTTCAGGTAAGGTGATATCAGCATCTCAGGATCTGGGTTTCAGATTTTTGTGACTCTATTGGAAATACCTTACTTGGAAACACATAAAATAAAAGTTAACATTTTTACTTTTTCATTATGCAGGCTTCACCATTTACCATTCTCAAGTGGTGAACTTCTGTGTCAGGATGAAAATTCATGTTATTAATCTACAGTACTTTGTACAAATGAAATTCAGCCCCTTTTGCTATTATTATTCTGAAAGGCATCTACAACTCTCTGGGTGATATCTGGATCCTGCATTAATCTTGCTGTGTCCTTAGTTTTGGGTCACCTGAAAACTTTTCAGTACATACTCTGTTTTGTACTGATTTATTTTGAACAAATATAATCCATAAATGTATTAAATCAGACCTGTTCACTTCCATAGAATTGTAAAGTGGGAAAAGAACTACTTACATCTGGTTTTCTACTCTATGCACAATCACGTCTAACACTTTCCTAACACTTTCTTTTAAGGAGTTGTTAGTCCAGTTAAGTTCAGACCTCTTTCCAAGTGTTTGTTTTACTCTGCTGAGGCTGCAAATTATTAAGGGTTTTGAAGTCCTGATTTAAGGACACAACAAAACTACATTTAAACCACTAGGCTGTCCAGGCTACTTGGCTTTGTTAGCTCATTCCTACACACTTCTTGGACTTTGCACTGGAGAAAAAAACCACTTCAATGTGTTTTAATTTCTCTTTAATTTAATGGATATCTCATGATTAGTTCACTAACTCTACAATTACTTTCTAAGAGAGGCCTGCCTGTAATATCTTCACTAGTTATCAAAACTACACTTAAAATGTTATAATTTTCTCATTATTACATTTTCAGTGATGAAAGTTTTTGGCTGTCATTCTAGGAATAACTGGACATTGAATGATTAGCTCTGCAGTCTGTAGCTGGAAAGATAACATTTCTATAATGATGCTGTGCATGGTTAATAGCTCTCACCCTAATAGTGCAGAGATGTCTATTCATATTCCAGCCCGGAGCTTAGAGATCTGATGTGGATGTGGAAGACTAATAAGCAAAGCCTCTGCTGTTCTTTCTTCAAATGACTTTACCAAAGCAAGTTCACTTTAACTTTTATTTCTTATGTTTCTCTGGTTTATGACAACATCAACACTCATTACTTGCTCGCTTACCATGCACATTTTTACCTCTGTGTTTTCTGACATTGCAGTCTTGTATTCAAGTCACAATTGCTGGTTTTTGGTATTAATTTATTTCAGGAAAAATAAGGCACTCTCAATGCCTGGGAGAAATATGAGCAGCAAAAAAGCTAAAGTTACATATATAGGAAATACTGAATTATATTCTGTTGTTAACAAGTTCACAAGAAAAAATCTTCAGGAAAGGCTCTTGTGATCACAATTATGTTAGTGAAAATATCAGGTCCTAAGGGAGGCTGTCTTTACTGTGTGTCTGCCCTTGGCATTCCCTGTGTTTGGTTCCTGGACAAAAGAAAAGCACAATGCTGAATGGAAAAGATCTGGCAATCCCAGGATACAAAGATTTGAGACTGAAAGTGGCTATTGATGCACTGATTAGTAGGGCATTAAACTTGGGATTCCGACTGGCTTTGAATAAAATACTGGCCTGACCAATGTTAGGCAGGTGCTCTGTTATCTCACAAAACCAGAGCCCTCATGGGAATAAAATAATAAATGTGTATGGCTCAGCTATCTGTTTCCCAAATTACGTATAAATAGAAGAATAAATACTTCTAGCTCTGCTACATGTTTCCTAAACCAAGTGTATAACAGCCTAAATATTTTTAGAATCAATGATTCCTGATTTAGAAGTATTTATTGAGATGCTTGAGGCCTCAATTAGGGTACAGGAGGTAAAGGAAAAAAGGAAAATATAGGCTGAGGATCAAGAATTTGCTGATGTTCTATTTTTGTAAGCCAAGAGCAAGCAGAGGCTTTGGACTAGCTGTGAGTGTGACCCAGGCAGAACAGTTTCAGGAGGTCTAAGCTTTCAAAGGGCAGTTTGTGAGGAAATTCTGTAGGTCAAGCTTTCTTTGAAGTACTTCCAGTTAGCACTCTGGGCAGCTTAGTCATTTTGCTGAAGCCACATTATAGCCTCATGGTCTCTTCTGCAAAGAAGATATATGTCTGCATTTCACTTCTAGGCTCTTAGATTTTATTTAATTCTTCTTTTTTTGTTTGTTTGTTTNAAGAGAAGAATATACTCTTGCTTTTCTGGATGATTTTTTTGCTCACATCAGTGAGCTGGTAAAGGTCAAATGGCATTTGTCTTTGTCATGAGTAACTAGATACTTAGAAGCTTGTCTGTAAATAGTGGGTTCAGGCCTGTATTTCAAATGCAGACTGAGTACTGAGTGAAATTTGCCTGCAAAAGCCCTGTGGGATTTGACCAGCAAGGAACAGCTGCAATAATGAACAGAGAACTTGTTAAATGTTTAACCAAATTAACCAACTGCATGATGTGGTGCTTTCCAGCTCCACCGGAGTGTCTCTGGGAGAAAGCAGGGATACAGAATTTGCAGATGTTTGTCTGGGTGACTGAGATAACCTTGCAACATCTGGAAATGAGAAAGAGGACGAGGGAATGTGATGGTGTCAGGGGTTGTCACTAATTGCAGGGACATGTTTCTCAGTTTTTAAACACCGCAGAAAAACAGCTCACTCTTCAAAGAGCAGCGAGCATGCTGGTGTTGGGTTGCAAATCCCTTGCCACCCCTGCTCCAGCATATGTTATCTCACTGGGATTACCAAGAAACTTAAAAGATGTGCTTCTGTCATCCTAAAACTGACAAGTGGGCTGAAGGAAAACATTTGCTCGGAGTGTAGGCTTAATGAGGTCTGATGTTGTCTTTGAGACCAAATGCCCGGCGAGCATTCTAAATGAGCATATGGGCTGCTTTAGTGCCTGCCGCCTTTCCCTGATGGTGAGCAGGTCCAGGCAAATCAGAGAGGACACAAGGAGAGGAGCTGCAGGGCTCTGTGGGCAGAGTCCATGGGACAAAGGCAGTTTTGGGGGCTTCTCCAGGTTCAGGTGACACCAGAACAGCACCCATGCCTTACTCCACAAAACTGCCCCTCCCTGGCTGATTGTGGACTGAGATGCCTTTTGCTCACTGAAAGCATAACCCTAACAGTTCAACAGAAGTGAGCCCCTCCTCACCTCCCTATTTCTACTTCATTCCACACTACCATGGCCAACCAACCCCACGTGTTACTTGGGGGATGTGATGATGTGCCCCTGAGCAGAGCTGAGCTGACAAGTGAAGGCATCTTCCCTTGACAATCTTGTTCTGGGAGCAGGATAAGGAGTGAGACAAACATGTCACTGTCAATTAGCTAATGTTTGTACAAGGGATGGTTGAATCCCATGGAGTTTTGTTAACCTCGTGGCCTCTCTGTAAAACCTGCCTGAGTTCATGAACCTATCCCCATTTGTAAATTAAAGCCGCACATTCTGCTTTGAGGTGGAGTTAATAAAAATATGCTTTTAGTTAAGAAGAGTATAATGCTATTTATAGGGGTGGAACATTAGCTCTCAATTTAGGCAGGCTGGTGCTGTTGGCAGTACAAGGGCTGTACATACTCTTCCATTTCTTTCTCCCTTCCTTCTTTGCTTCCATTTCACAGCTACTTGGAAACTACATTTCCACCAACAGCATTTTCTCACTTCATTTCTTTGCAGTAGTTTGTTTTTCTGGCAGTCTCCTGAAGGTGACAAGGCTCTCATGACTTACCAAATCTAACTGCAAGAGTATAGTCAAGTAGGTTTTGAAAACAGACCAAGTGGATTCCCTGCTCTTTTGAAAGCAGCTTCTATCAGCACAAAATATCAAATGCCACCAGTATCTTCTGCCTCCAGAAGAAGAGACTGTGAAGATCCCCTTTGTCTGGACAGTCTGACCACAGGTCACTGTCTCTCCATTATTGCTGCTGGTGCATAGTGCCTGCATCCTGTGACTATTGTGACCTACTGACCCACTCAAGACTTGATTCCTCTGTTGTGTTCGATTATGAAAAGTACCCAAAAATGGACCTGTACTAACTACTTTCAAAGGCAAAACTGATTTTGGTCCACGTCCAAGTCATTTCTCTCACATTAATAACGTCAAGACAGTATTTCAGAGTATTACAGTTAAAATCATGTTATAATCTAAACATCTCACTGCAAATTCAGTGCTCACAGGCAGGCTAACAGCTCTGGGGTTGGCATCAATCCAGAATTAATACTTGGTTACCAGAATACAGTACTTTTTAAATGTAACATATTTGAGTGGGTTTTTTCTGGGGTGGGGAGGAAGGGTTGGTATTTATGATGCCTTATAGCTTCATGAATTCAACTTATGTAGCATATTCATGTTTTATTGAGAAGCATTCTGAAGTTTTGAATATGATTATAGGTAGTATTTGAAATTAAAATGTTTAAATGTTTTAGTATAAATACATAATTTTGGATCCATGCTGTAAGTCATGTTAGAGCAATCAACAGAGCAATTCAGACTTGACCCTTCCCATTTTCTAATGCAAGAAGAGTATAGAAGGAGTAACTTTTAAAATCAGGGTATAAAAAAGTAATTCTAAAAATAACTATTCAGCACTTTGGTATTTTAGAAGATTTACTCCTCACTCATTTAATCTTATCAGACAAGGTAAATTTATATACACAGACACAATTTGGAAAGTTTTTTTATTATTTATTAATATTCTAGCTGGCTTGTGTGCCAATGCCATTTTGACACACACACACACACACACACACACACACACACAAAAATTACTTTTGAGAAAATGCATTTAATCACGTAAAAAACCACTTTGTTTTACTGGTTTGTCTCACTGGATTTGGAAGCCTGGTGACATTTTATTTAGTCCCCAGGTCACAGAGCATTTCTCTGACATCTCCAGCCTGCAAAAAGAGATATGCTTCATACTTCCCAGTGTGTACAGCATAATTCCTTCCCCTTTTTCCATGCAGATTTCCCATTACATTCATATGGCTCCATTTTCTTTTCTACAGAAGATTTCTTTCTATAGCAAAATGATGGCACATACTGGTGTCCAAAGTAGTTTCTTCTTTCAGGTCTCTTCAGTGTGGCTGTGAAAGTGTCATTAATGTAACCATGAGCAAGACTGGACTGGGTTTATCAGCCATTTCCACCAGAGTCAGTGTTTGGTTTCTTTGGTACCCATGACACGAGAAGTCAGTCAAACAGAGTCAGCGAGCAAGTTTTGCTCGAACAGACTATGGTACACAAACCTGGCCACCACCATTTGGCATCATTTTTGGCAGAGGGCAGGTATTGAGTGCTTGAAATAGCTTTCTGTGCAATTTAGAGCAGCTCTGCAGAAGGAAATATTTCCTTGGAGGGTTTGAAAAATCATGGTGAAAGTTGCCTTTTTCTACCAAACTCCAGCAGGCTTTCCATGGATTTGCTGGCTGATCCGTGTGGAATCTGATCTGTCCTCTCATGCCTTCAGGTAGTTGAATCACAGAGCTGCTCATATTGTGCTTTTTCTGGGGTAAAGGAAACATTGCACTCTCATCTTGTTTCCCGAGGGTCTCCTGTAGATACCAGCACTGAAGGTAAAGTGCTTGCCAGCAGGGACTACCGCACAGGAATAAAACCTTGCACCAAGGAGAGCTTCAGCTGTTGTGCAGGAGCACATCCAGGAGCACCAGAGCCTCCTGAAGGGGAGGTGAGGCAGACAAAAGTGTGTCCTCCATGGGCTGTGAGTCCACCACCACTGATCATGTACATAGTGTGTTTGCTTATGGAGCAACCTCTTTTCCTCCTCCTCCCAATTTTCTTTCACAAATGACATACAGTCCTTATATGTACTCAACCTCCACTGTGCTCTGCAGTTTGCACCCTCATTAGGTGCATGCAGACTTTATGCATGGAAAAACAGTACACTGGGGCTTTTAGAGAGTTATCCTGCTGGAGTCAGCAAGTCAGAAAGTCCAATTACTGCTGCTTTTACCATTGTGGCACTGACATTCCCCATAAAAGTTACGGGTATCTACTTAAAGAATTGTAAAAGCCCTTAAAAATAGAAGCTGGGGGCTAAATGTCTCAGCTATAGTGCCTCAGTTTGCAATTCTGCTTGGCGAGTAAATAACAGAAGAAAGATAATTTCTGGAAGTATAATACAACTAGTGGTAATAAGTAATAGAACTGTACACTGTTCTTGCTCCTGTAATTCCTCAGCTGTTAGCTTGCAATCAACAAAGTATAGTGTGGAGTGGTCTAATCAGTAAGTTGGAATCTCAGCCTAAGGTGTGTGCTAGATAGTATCACAGTCTGTAATGTCATTGGTTTCATGACCAGCTTTTAGAGGCAATAGCATCAACTAGATTGGAACAGGATATAATACTTTGCAGAATGAAAAAGCATCCTTTTACCTATCCTTGTGGCAACATATGGATACCAATTGTGTCTTTAATCTTCTCCTATAATTCATTGTATTTAAAATAATGTACAGGTGTCCTGATTACCAGGGACATACAAAAAGCCAGCTCCATCCAGCATAGAACCTGTTTATCCCTGAATACATTTATTGGCTTCTGACACTGATAGCAGTACATTGAAAGGAAATTTTGCTCTGACACCTCACCAATCTCTCCACATAAAATTCTATCTTGAAGCCCCCTCTAATAGCTAGGTATTTTTTGATAAACAAAATATAACAAATCCATAAGCTATCCAAAGGGAGCCATTTGATCCATTTTTATGCTCTTGAAGACTCCGACATAGAGACAAAGTGCAGCAAATTACCAAATGGAGACATCAACTGAGCTACGGTAATTGCAGAGAGACATTCCAGTTAAATTGCTCTGATGAACTTGGAGTAGGCAAAGAACTTAAAGGCCCATGTACATAAATTTTTGGAACTACCACAACTCCATTGTGAGTCTGTGTATGAAGTGAAAGCCCTTTTAAATACCAGTCCTGAGAGACACACGTTGGTATTGCAGTGCGTGCTGTGTAAGGCATGAAATTCTCAGCTGGGACAGGACAAGAAACCTCCCTGGTCTCTGACAAGCACCCAAGTGCCTGGATCTTTTTCTTACACCTGGAAATCACTGTTAAATCTTAATTAAAGGAAGCATGATCAGGTTCATTTAATGGCCATGCCTGTGCAGCAGGTAGGAGTGTGTCCTGCTTTTTGTTCCAATTCATTCTTGTCTGATTTCTCTGGGGAGGGCCATTCTCCAGACAGGAACATATCTCTAGGTCTGGCCATGAACCACCTGTATTTTAGTCCTTCATGGAAACAGGCTAAAGGAAAACTGGACCTTCATCTGAGTAGTGCACAGTAAACATCTCAATGAAATTATTGACATGATTTCAAGAATCATGAAGAATTCAGCAGTCTTCCATTTACCAAGAATACAGCTCCAGCACTGGAAGTGCATGAGAAGGACTTTGGCACTGTATCAGTATCCATCCACCAGGATCCAGTGGAGTCAGTTTGGTCTTCATATTCATTCAGTGTTGAACTTTATGCTGAATTTATTGACAAAGGGTGGAAATTACAGCAGTAGTTAAAAAAAAAGGTTATCTGTTTCTTGACATCAGGACAGGTCCTTGAGAAATCTCCAAATGTTAGTGATTTTTACTGATCCTCTCTATGCTCTGAATTAAAAGCAGTTATCTAAAAGAAAAGTAGCAAAATAGACTCCAAACTCTGACACTGACTGGAAGTTCTAATGGGCTGCTTTTGCAGTAGGAGTGTCCCTGGAACTCCTCTCACCGGTCAATTGAGTTTTCTTGGTGTTAAGTGATGTGGCCAGCTCAGAAGCTGCTGGGTCAACATTAACTGTAAGTTACACAGAAATTAAGACATTGCCAAGGTCTCAAAAACAATTTACCTCAGGCAAAAGGATTTTTTTTTTTTTTTTTAATAAAACAAACAGTCAAATGCTTGGCTGCCTGACCTCCTACTGAGAAAGTTCTCTGACTTGAGTCAAGGGCCATTCACAGCATTTCAGTCAGACTGAGAAACAGCTGTACCTGCTGAACAAAATAGGAAAAAATTCAACAATGTGCTGCAGGATGGACTTCCTCCTCTTTGGGAGCTAATTACTCCTTCAAAGGAGGAAAGGCTTAGCTCAAGGTTTTTGTAAAGAACTGGAAAAGCAGGGATGGGATCAGAACTGAACTGGCAGTATACAGAGGGCAGGCTGGCTTAGAAGAGTGTGTGGACCCACCTTTCGCATGGAACACATTTACCACATGTAGAATAGGCATAATTTTAGCTTTTCAGATCTGATGAAGAAAATGAGATTTCTTATCTCCAGGGGCTGCTGATACAATAGAAAATTTTACTTTAATTGCATCACTGTACAAGCAGGTCCAAAATAATCTAGTCAAATGGAGGTTTTTAAAGGGATAATAAAACTTGCAGTATTGCCATTTAGAATCTTTTAATATGCATCTACTTTAAAGAATGAGGTGCTTTTATGTTTTCAAGAATTTTTTTGATGAAATGTTCTTATTAGTTGGTCAGCTCACTGACCCCTGTGCTTATTGATGCAGAAATTCACCGATTCTGACATTTTCATTGAGAAAGGAACACAGGGCATTCTCAGCCAGGGTAGTAAATAACATAACACCTGTTTTAGGGTAGAACCAAAAGTCCGCTTTAGTTGTAACCAGCACAACTTCTGTGAACACGTGGGGATTTTACACCTGGTGCCTCACCATCCAAGATGAATGCCTCAGACTTGGGAATTCCATGGAAGAAGATTGTCTCTTATCAGAAGTAAAAAAAATTTGATCTGACACACAGCAAGAAAAAAAGCAGACTTTTAAGATTTGTTGTGTAAGAGGTAAAACATTTCTTGCCCAGGTGTTAGCAGTCTCTTGCCAGAAGAGAGAGCTGATTCCAGCAGGACCTCAAATGACAGCTGATCACCATCATAGTTTCAAAATCCTGGTGTTGTAAATGGAGTCCTGCAGTTACACACTTGCACAGGCCCTGAATGTAGAGCTGCTCCACATTGCCAACAAACAGGGAGCTGAATGCAGAGCTGATCTACATTGTAAACAAACAAATCTTGCATCTAAATGTTTTTGCAGCAAGGTCAAGAAAAGGAACAGAAAGATCACTAACAGGAACAGAGAGAAAAGAGATTGGAGATGAAAAGAAATTGTGTTTTTTGCCTTGCACTGTCAGATCAAGCTTTAGCGTATCCTTTTCCTCCTATTCCCCTTCCTAGCTCTATCAATGGACCTTCTCTATGAACTTGACCCTTATGAATGAGCCTGCTGCTTTGGTATTTCTGGTAGCTCTGCACAGCATAAATTCCCTCCCCTCATGATGCTTTACTTTGTCAGAAGACCATCACAAGTATTTCTGGTCATTCAAAAATACACTTCAGTCACAATAGTGACTGAATATTCAGTCACAGAATGTGCCTAATGTATCAAAGAGAGGCATAGAAGCAAAACAAAAAAACCCCAAAACTAAGTACAACAGTCTTTCCAAAATTTTTCACCTTGTTTGTCCTACTCTTACCACTGAGTCTTTAAACTCTTTGAAAACCAACTGTCCTTTGCCATATATGATGAGCACTATGTAGTGATGGTGGTTAATGAAGAAATGTAGCACTTTAAGGGGCAATACATAATGTTACTACATTAAAAAGCACCATGAGAAGTCTGACATGCTGTTTTTTCACAGAGGAGATAAGCCAAGTGATCAGAGAGTGAGGTGTTATGGTTATTTGAGTATGCACTGTTCCTCATAGGCTGTACAATTATTGTAATTCAGACTGCTTATTTCCATTCAAGGTCCATGAGTCAACCAAATGGGGGATGTTTTCTGACTATGACTTGTAGGCTTCATGCTTGAGGTCGATTGCTGGCCTAGAATGTAACACAGCACTCGAGGACATGGTTTAGTGCTGGACTTGGCAGTGCTGGGTTAACAGTTGGTTTCAATGATTGAGGTTTTTCCCAACTTAAATGACTCCATGAATTTATGTGCCCATACCCACAGAGTTCTTGCGTTGAAATAAAATTTTCTGATTCTGTACAGGAAGTTCAAAGGCACCCGGTGTACACACACCTGCTTATGGTGGCAGGGAGAGGAGAGGGGAGGGAATTGCTTTTAAACCATCCTCACTTTCATCTGCTGACCCTACAGAAATGAATTGACATTTAATCCACACATGGGAAAAGTATATGTCAGGTGAGTGAAGGCTGCTCACAATAGCTGTCCTTTGTGCTTGCAAATTCATGGACGTTTTGTAACCATTTTACATCTGTCTGGATGAGATTAACATTGTCAGGACTTTTAGAGAAAATGCTGAAATCAATAAACAGGGTGAGTAGGTGGCAGAACAGAGTAGGCTTGTGGAAATCTTAATGCACATTGTCGTGTTTCTTCCCATTTCTCATAAGCATCAGGCACTTCATATCTGAAGTAGAATGCCTCACAGCAGCTCACAGGAACTCTACCTATTTGTCATCCAGAAACATTCCAAGGAAATACTGAATCCAGGTTGGTTTTTTCCTGCTCCACACTGTGACAGGCAGAACATGAAAGCCAAACTCTATCTCCTGCTGAAGATCACAGTAAACAATACTGCAGATTCCATGGGCAACACAGGACTAACAAAACAGCCTACTCAGTTCAAATGCATTTCAGCTCAGCGCCCTTGCTTTCTTCTGAGCTGAGCAAATGATGCCATTGGTGTCAGTGCTGCTTTTTCATAACAATTGTGTGTGGTACCTACAATGACTGTTTGGGCTCTTTCATCCCAGTTTGCAAGATGGAATAATAGCAACAAAACTCTGACAGTTTATATGGCAAGGAGAACTGTTTTGCTGTAGCATGAATGTTACCAGTGAGTCTCACAACAGACCTTGAAAGATACTTACAAAGCCTACAAAGCATTTTAAGCCAGGTTTTCCAAGCACAGTTATGTAAAGCACCAAAAAGGGATTTGAACTGGTAATGCTGAGAGTTGTTCAACTTCAGCAGTGGTAGCAGGGAAGTGATATGGTTGGACAGAGACAGGGAGAAATGGATGAATGGGTATTCCTTGGCTGTGCTGGCCAAGCAGATGCAGGACTGCAGCAGTTAATGCTCATATCCAAGTAGAATAATATCCATATTTGTAGGATGAAGCCAGAAACTGTGGAGTTTATTACCCATGAATCTTTCAAGCCAGACATTAAACACTCTGCTCTTGTTTGGATTGTAGGAACACTAATCCTCCCTTAGCACTTGCCCTATAAGTAAAACCTTTATTCATCTGTCTTGAGCTGAAGTGTCTTCACTGTTGGATTGCATAGTGAATATTTAGCACTTGCACTCTGCACTGTGACTACATCACACAATGAGATGTGATTACAGAGTCTTTGAGATGAAAACTATTATATCAATACACTCTCATGAAATATGGATTGAAAATACATTATCATTTTGGATATAAAAGTTTTGAGAACATGAATGGTAATTTACTACACATTTCCATATTTCCAACAACGTTGAGACCCTGACCCAGCCTTTGGCTCTCTAGGAACATCATAACTCAAACAATAGTAACAAATCTAAAGGAAAAGTTTTTTGTGTTATCAGAATTCCTCCCAGAGATATAGTATGACATTATTTTGCTGCATAAAACCATGGAGCCCTGGATGATTAGACTAACTTCCACAGTTGGGGCACTGCTTTACAAGGAACTAAAATCCACTTTCAACTCTCTATAAAATTTCCCATAAGACCTGCCATGAAGTCTCCTATAGGTCAGCTGAGGTTTCAGTAGGATGCAAAAATCGGTGCTCTGCTATAAAATGACAATTGTACATTAAGCCACTGACATTTTCATATCCGTTATACATCATCACATCCACTGCACTTTAGCAATTAGATTTCTGTACTCAGGCTTGCTCTGCATCTGTTTCCAGGACAATGTGACCCTCAGTGTTGAGCTACTTTAGCCTGTTTCCCTTTATTCACAGAACCCAATCACCTTCGGTGGAGCATTTGGATTTGCACAGCCTGAGTGTGAGAAAAAAGCACTAGTCCTGCTCCTTTGAGGAAAGTGGTGATGAGGGCAATTCTTTTTGGCCCAGTTGAAAGACCTCATGAACTTGACTGCTGCACAACCACCCAATTCACTGCATAAAGCATGAAGGAACATGTGGGAGGAGCTATCCCTCTTCTAACAAAACATTGTCCCTGTGTAACTTATTAAACCTTTTAATCTGCTCTCAACACATTTTCTCCAGGAACCATTTAGTATAGCTCTGCTGCTAGGATTAGACACCTGCTTTTTCCTCCAAGAAGTACCTTGCCATGGAGCAAGGGACAGAAAGCTTTGGCATGGCTTAGCTAATTAGCTGAAGGCTCTTGCTACCCTTCCTGTTTCAGCATTGCTTTAGAGACATGAAACAAGGGGGGAAGGGGTTAAAATTAAGCTCTGTCATGGCAAATGATTATGTATAATTTTTACTGTTCCTTGAAATGAGGAGACAAAAGAGAGGGCAACAGGGGGAAGGCTGTTATTAAAGCCAACTGCCAGCTTAATCAAACAAGCTTCAGAATAAAATGAAGATACGGTTCAAGCCAAAGAAGCCACCACAAGGGAGCCAGCCAAGGCAGAGTGGTCAGTATTCCTGCATGTGCAGGATGTATTGGCAGACTCTGCTTGGCTGAGACAGGATGACAGAACAAGAGAACATCAGCAACAGCTGTTTGGGCTGCTGCTTCAATATTGCCCGGCTGCCATCAATTTGCCATTAATTCCCTTCAGATGTACAGGGCTTGCCTCACTGCTTTTCAAAAGCTGCATGCTGCATGGCATGAGCCTATAACTCTTCCCATCAGACATTTGAGAATTGCACTGAGTTAGAGATTGGCAGTGACAGGCATTAATGGGAGCATTACCAGCATTATTAATGTGTGTTCGCTTTACTGCTTCCCCTGCCTGCTCAGCTTGCAGATCTGTTCAATTGCTGGCAGTGAAATGACCTGATGCAAAATGATACAAGAAAGAGAAAACATAGTTACAGCACTTCCTAAGTGTAAATCATCTTGCATGGCACCAAAATCTATTGCCATGTGTTACATCCTCTGCATGTACATTAAGGAAGGCAATATTCAGTACCTTGCATATGGAAACAAACCTACTTTATGTATGTTACTCTCCTCTTTCAGGTGCAGTACTTGGCAGTTGTACATGACGAGATTGTGTTCTGATATGATGGTTTCCAGGATAGCAATGTGCTCAGTCTGGACATACCTCTGCATCCATTCCTATTCTCACTCACAGTCAGGAGTCTGTTTAAGTTCTCTAGGGCAAGTTCATCCCAGGAGTGTTCCCTATCAGACCACAGAGTGACACTAGGGGTGGATTTGCCTGATGTTTAACTCGTTGTTATGCTGCAACACAGCTCAGAGTGCAGCTGGAGTTCTTCACACCTTCATGGCACTGCAGAGCTTCCCAGCTTAGAAAACTCCTCTCTGTGAGGGTACATTACACCTTTCAAGTAAAAGGATGTTGTTTTGGTTTGATTTGTTTTATTAACCTTGGAGATTTACATCCATGTAATGAATCAGAGCTCATCCTGGAAAAGATTAAACTATCTTTAGGAATAGCCTGTGCAGGTAGTGCTGCTAATGCTGCCACAGTGAGCACCTGCTTGTTTTTAGTTCCTGTCTCTGGTGGATGAACAGCTTCTACATTCTTATAGTAACAACAGCTACCAGGAATAGGGTTTGTTTTGCAGCTGCCATGAATGAGCATGCATTCTTCCAACAGCACCGATTCCTGGGAACAAAGTCTGCCTGACTTTGTTTCCAAATATTAACCTCCTGCAGTAAGTGCCAAGATACTTCACCTATTTTAACCCAGATGAGACCTCTGGAGAAGGACTTGAGAAAGAGGGTCCGGAGAAGAGGAGGTTTGCCAAAGGAAAAGTAACTGTCCTCCTGGGATTTATCTTGTCTGTGAACAAAGGGACAGAAACACTCTGAAATATGTAAACCCTGGCTTCAGCATCTCAAGGAAATGCCTCATCTTGGCAACTTTCCCTTGCTTTCCAATATTTATTTCCTAGTCTCATCATTTACTGTGTGAAATACTGAGTCAGTCTTGCAAACAAACATGTCCTCTGCTGTAGGGAGTAACACAGCTTTGCCCAACTTCTCTATGCAGATTTGAAAGTTAAAAAGCCCAGTTTTATGCTAGGAGAGCCTCTGCATAGGCAAGTGACATAATCAGAATATTGGCAGAGGAGTGGGGAACAGACACCTCTCCTCACACCTGCACTGAGCCCACACAGCTTATGACAGGGGCATAAATTAGGGGCAACAGATGCTCACCTGAATGGAGGGATAACAGTTGTGCATCCAGGATATGCCTCAGCCATGATGCACTGCAGGATCTCGGGCAGATGCTGCTCTGCAACCTTTCCCTATTACTCATCTGCTTTGGCTTTCAGGGGACCAAAACCTAATGAGAGAACCAGCAAAGAGACTGCACAGGGTTTCAGGGGGATTCATCCCCCCTGTTCTGCATGAGAAGAATCTTGGGCAAGCCAGCAGCATGCTTGTTAACCTGGCTGGATGTCCTTGTTGTCTGGGAAAGCTGGAATAGCTGTTACCAGAGAGATAGGGGACTGGAAAATACAAGCTAAAGGTAACTGAAGACTGCTGTGGAGAAATATCAGCTCCCTCCAAGTCTGGGACCTTGGTGCAGTGCTAAGTTAGTCCCTTCAATCAGACTTCTCAAACATGGTTGTCAACTGGCATAATGACTAATAATTTTTTTTTTTTTTTTTTTTTAAATTTAGGTTTGACATCTGCTTAAAGGTTTTGAAAATAATTTTAAAGCAAGATTTCAGGTTGAATTTAAAAGTTGCCTTTTAAGATAATAAAATAACAACAAATTGATTTTTACATCCAAAAGCAACAGTACAACAAACACTACACAAAAAGCATTGCTGTTTCAAATCCCTATTTTTCACAGAGAAAAAATGGAGTAGACACCCTGCTTCATGCCCCCAAACCCCTATTCTGACAGGGTTAGGGATTGTTTACTTTCCATTTTCTGATTTCTGCCTAAAACCCTTCAGTCTGACTGGCAGAAGTGCTGGACATTTAAAGTTGCAACTGTAGTAAATGGGAAACTTGCTTTCACCTTCATCAATTTTTGCCTTGTATTCCTTACATGTAGAAAGGTGCTGAGTTGCTTTTCATTTATAAGAGTTATTGTGAAAGGCTATTTCTAAACACCTGTGAAGAAACTCACTGCTGACTGTAAATTTTGCAGTATGGCTCATGAAGATATGAGTGATTCTTCCTGCCATGCTGGGTGGTAAATATGGTGAGGGACTTCACAGGACCAGCATGGAGGCAGGAATGTGCTGTACAGCTTCTCCCTAAGGGAACATCATCCATTGAGTCCAGGGGCTGAGGCAGGGTGAGCACAGAACAGATTGTGTGGGAAGCTATGGACCACCATGGAATGTAGACTGAATGGGATGAACTGAAGGTGTGTGAATGATTTTATTCTGGGCATTTCCTAATACAAGTGCATGAATGTGCAGCCTTGAAAACATATTTTAATAGAAGGGGTCTGTGTGTGCTAAACACGGTGCAGAATAAGTGAAAATCCATGCCTTTAACCAGCTTTGTTAGCAGCTTGTCTCTGCTAAAGAACAATCTCCTTGTTGGGCCTTTTCCCAATATGGAATCCCAACATTTTTCCCTTTTTGACCAACTAAAACAAAAAGCTAGGACAAGTCAACTTAAAAAGCTCATTTTTACCAAGCTCATGGTTTTTAGGCAACAGTCATTTGGATATATTTCAGATAAGCAGCCAGCCTTGTGCATGCTTAGCCAAACCCAAACCTCTTACAGTGTTCTCTCCCTACTATTAATCTTATATCCTATTAGTAGGATTTCTTGTGATTTTCATGGTGGCTGGTGCTGTATTTTGGCTGGATGTGGGCGACCAGCCCTGGACAACCTAGGGACCAAAAGGTTAATGGAGAATTCCAAACATGTAATTCATCTCAAACTTTATCTCCAACTTTATCTCCCTTAACAAGGCTTAATTATGTCATTGACAGTAGATCTGGCTTTGTATTAAATGACTTAGATTATAAGAAAACTCCTCTCAAGACATGGGGGACCCTTTCTCCTCTGGAGCTAAGAATCTCTTCAGTGGAAAAGAGCATTTTTACAGGTCCTGTTTGAACTTGAGGTATATCAAAGGTTCCATCTGTTATTTAAAGGTGTGTGATACACAGATAAGATAAATCTGGGTGTTTATCCTCCAGCTCCAGCTTTGGGGAAAAAATAAAAGTTAAACCCATGGTCTAACTGGATGTGTAATAATGTATACAGTTAACTGGTGCCCAGAGCACGAGGCAGGGTGGAAATGCACACATTCCTACAGCCCAGAAGGGAGATGGCACAGTACCATTCTCCCCACTTTGCAGGATGAGAAGCTGGGATGCAGGGCAAGCCCAGGATACAGATGCTTCAGGTGGTCTATGTTTATCTGGGATATATTCCCCACCCTTCCTTGTTGTACCACACTGCCAAGACAAGCAAGAGGCTCAGTGGGAGAGGCAGCTCCACTGTGGAACCATTTTCCATGTTCTCCTTGAGCAGGGTGAAGCAGTTTTTCTTTCAGCAGGGAATCACAGAACATGCCAGTGTGAGGGAACAACCTGCAACTCATGCATTCCAGGAACAATTCCTGTTTAGAAGTACACTTGGGACTGTTCCTATTTAGAAGTATACTTGAGATGAGATGGTGAAAGGCAGCCAGTACTATTCAAAGAAAGAAAAATCCCCTTCAGAATACACAGTGTGAGGCTGTTTCCTGCTTAGTGCACTGTCCCCACCACTGCCACTCTGTGAATACAACAAAGCACAAGTAACTTCAAGTGCCTGCAGAGCGAAGGAGCCCCTCTGCCTTTCCCCATGCTCCTGCCTTCTGTCACTCCTGCTTTAGTGAGTGCAGGGACTCGTGGTAACATATCCTAGTTTTGGTATGCTCATCTCCTCTCCTCCTCCCACCTCCTGTTCCCCCAGGCGACACTTGCACGCTGAGATTTGTCTAGCACCCAAGTGAAGTCGGGTCAGCCTGACTGAGGAGAGGAGAGTGGGTGGTTAGGAGTGATATGCAATCAGCTCTGTACAGAAGGTGTTTCCTTTTTTTTGGTTCTTTGAAATAGAGGTAGGGGGAGAAAGAGGGAGATGCTCCAAGTGGTGGGTATTCTAAAAGAATTCATTCTGTAATGCTCCAAAGTAAACAACTTTAGCATGACATGGAGGGCTGAATGTTGAGCACAGTCATAAAAGGACTGAGAGGATTGGGAGCCACTCTTTGCCCCCACTCTGGCTCCCTCCAGATACAGTTCTGATCCACACTTATAAGTTAGGAGCCAGGGAAAGTCATAATGTAATTCATATTGCAACACATATTCCTTCCTTATATGTGGAAGGCTTATTTTGTTTTTTTTTTGGTTTGTTTTTTTTTTTTAAATCAACTTTGAGACATCAAAAAATTAACGTTTCACAAGTGTGTGTTGGCATGTCCATAATTCATGAGGACTTTTAAGGCATTCAAGAGGATCCAAGAGTGCTGAAGTCATGGGACAAATCCCTAATCACTCTGACTTTATCCTCTTACATTTGGACCCAATCTGCTCAGTGTTAAAGCACCCAAGACATGGTAACAGAAGAGAGAGCCCAAGGTCACTGTGCTGTGCAGTCTGGTCTTTATCACTGACTGACTTTTGAGAGAGATTAAACCTCCAAGAGTGGCAAATCAGCAAAACCTGAACCAAGAATGCCAGCTTCCAGAATTTCACTAAATTTTCTGTAAGCTGACTGCTTCCATGATCTAAATTTTGCCCGAGTGTCTCTGTGAGAGGAGCCCAGTGGTTTAACTCCAGGTATAGGATTTGGGCCCTAAGTGTGCCACCTTAGAAGTGCTGACAGACTCTATTCTCCATCATGTGGCACAATATGTACATCAGTTCCTCTGAGTTATTTTTGGAGGGGAAATGCCCGTATTTAAAAAAACCCAAAACTGTACTAGATGAAAGCTAATTTAATCAAGTGCATTTATATAATTACTTCCATATGAACAACAATTGCTGAGATGAATTATAGAGACAGGGAGAAAATGAGTACTGTGAGATGACATAACACCAGTGCTCAGAAATTTGTAGTCAAGGGGGAAATATGCCAGATGTTCTGTAGTACTTAAAGCTAATGGGATGCCACATTAATCACTCTTTAAGGCATCCTTCCATGTTTACGTAGTGGAAATTTCTATCTTCCTTTTAAATTTCAAGGTTTTGATTTCATCACGTTGAGTCTCAGCTCAAGGTCCTCACACTGGTATCATACCTTTGAGTGTGTCAACAGCCCTTGACCAGACTAAGATTTTTATGGTCCGTGTGGCCAAGGGATTTCCTTGGACATTTATTGCTAAGTCCTGCCAGAGGTACAGCATATATTATAGCTCCTAAATTGGAAGAGTTCAAAGACCAGGTATAGGAATTAGCTGCTAAGAGCTGTGTGTTTAATTACACCCATTACACACTCCAATTACCTGAAACAGTTATAGCTGGTCCCAGGGAAACACTTAAGTGGTCCAACTAGGAGTTCACAATATCTCCATTAATTGCTCTTTGTACCAAAATAAATTATCAACTTGCCACACTCCTCCAGGAAAGAGAAACTGAGAATGACCACAATAATCACAATTCCTACCCAATCTGGAGTTTGTCCTGGAATGTAATGCCAAAACAAGGAACAAAAACTGAACCAGAGCCAGCAGACAAGGTGTTTGGCTGACCAGTTTGGAAACACTGAGGAATCAAACATTCCAAGTAACAGCCAGTCTTATTATCCCAAGGTCTTAATCAGGAGTCGTCCATTCTCAAGGAAACATTCTCACATGTGCAACACTTGGTCTTGAATAAACTTTTTGTTCACCTATTAATTTTCAGGACAATTCCCTGACAATTGCCAAAACTACTAGGGAAAATGAAGACTAAGGTCCAAACACCAAGGGAGACAAATATGTCCAGAGAATGGAACTGTACATGAAACGTTATTAGGATTGGAAAGGGAGACGTATGAAATCTGTCTGGCTGAGAATAATCCAGGAAAGTCCTGAGAACTGCTGAAGAATTTATCTCTGCAGACCAAGCTGGAAAAAAAGGCTGTAAATCTAATGCTTGCTGAGCTGTATCTGTTGAAGTGATGCCATGGTGTGCACAATGATTGAATTTTAGCACATTAGTATTACAGTCTAACTTCTCTTCCACATTGACCAATTATTTTTACAAGTTTTAGAAGCTTAGAAAAATTTCTGAAAGGGGAAGAATCTTTCCTAAGGAGATTTTAAAGCTCAAAAGCATTTCCTAGGTCTTCCCATTACCACTTGAAGTGCCAGCTATGCATCCTGACAGCAATTAGATCAGACCCAGCAGAAAAAGCAATTGAAGAGCTAAATTGAAATCTTCACACAGCCGTATCCAGTCCACAGCACACATGAGGCAGAGTAGCTGTACCAGCTACGCACAGTCAAAAAAAGAGAGATAACAGGATGCTCTTGCCAGCTATTTTATGTGAGGGGTTTTGAGAGGCCGATTGTTGTCATGAATGAGGGCACAGTATCCCCCAGAATGATTGCACTAGTCACAACACTGACCCACTTGATGGAAACATCATCTGGCAAGGATACCAGCAAGCATCCTCTGTTGTTTCCGCTGCTTGCCAGAAGTAGTTGTTTGTCTATCAGGGAGAAGAAAAGGAATGAAGTGTGTGAAGAGAAGCACAACAAAGTGGCAATAGGATCCCAGGAGTGCAGGGAGATTTTAAAGCAAAGGAGGAACATCTGGGGAGAGATCTGGCTCCTGCTGAATTCAGCAAAAGTGCTTAATTGGCTCCTACAGGGCCAGAATTTAAGCCCAGATGAAGGAAAGTTTTCATGAGTGGGAAGAAAAGCACATCTGTGTGGAAGAAGTGTCTGGACTGTCTGAAGCTCTTGGGTAGTTTCAGCTGAGATATTTTATCCTGCACATATTTGTAGAAATAGACTGGACATGACCAAAGACCTTTGCATTGTTTGAAGTCCTCTGTCTTGGTATGGGGGTCTACAGAAAGAATAGCTAGAGCCATTAAAACTCAACAGGGTGGACATGTCTCTTAATAGTACATAAATGGAAACTGTGGGCTGCTCCTGCAAGGGGCTTCCTTTTTGTTTCCCCAGAGTCAGCTACTTGGGGACATCCAAGAACCATCATTAAAGAAAGGAAAGACTCTTCACAAAGGGTGGTGACACAGACAAGAGGATGCCCCAGAGGCTCTTAAGTCAAAGAGCAAGAGAGGGTTTGCCTGTGCTAAACTGAGTGAATAGCAATAAACAGATGAAAAAGAGATTTTTTAAAGCTGCTGTATAAGATATGTTGGACTTGAAGCATACATTAGATCCAACCTTCTGGCAAAACATTAGTAGAACTACTGATGCTGTCAGACTCTCATGTGTGCTGGAGACAGGAAACTTTCATGGGTGTGCATCCAAGAGTTACATTTCTTAACCAGTGTAAAGGCTAAGTGGGATGTAGAAATCCAGTGGGAGATGCTGCCTCTCAGGTACAAAAGGAGCTACCAGAGGACAGGAGACACCTTGTTTCTGGGCAACACAGGCTCCTCAGTCTTGGGATACTTGCTTCTGCCTCATCCCAGGCAAAAGCCTGCTGCATGTGTTCCTTGTGTACGACCAACCCATGCCCTACTGTTTTCTTTCTGGAGTTTTAGCAGTGGATTCTTTTTCCTCCTGACCTTCAATGGGTCCAACTTGCTTTCCAAGTCACTTCTGGTTAGGGCTTCCAAAATCTATTTTCCCACCCAGGAGCAGCAGGGTCATCTAGAGAACCTTCTGTGTGGCAGGGTGGCACACTGCTGCAGAGAGGACTCAGGACAGTCCTCCCCCACCACTTCCCTCCTTGGGGCTGAGCAGAACAACTGGGGAATAACCTCTGTTCATGGGGGCTCCAAACGTGATGAGATGGGGAGAAGGAACATTTTAAAGGAAGCAGCTGGGGTACTTTGTAGATGATTCCATCTTTAAGATGGCATGGGAGTTGCTCACGGGGAAAAGGCTGTGTGTTGGAGACCTTTCAAATAATATTGGAGTAAGTCCTAGAAAACAGTGTGGGGAATATCTATGTTTTGAAGTTGTGGGTTAATTAATTGCTTAGAGAATTTTGAAAGCCTCCCTCATTATTTGTCATAATAAACTCCCCTTCTGCCTTGAAAACAGACTTTCCTCTTAGCTACAACCGTATGAATCAGAAATCAATCTATTAAAGGCAAAACATTACACCAGCACAAAAGGTAAATCAGGCATTAGCCTGCTGTTTCTTCTGGATAAGTCAATGATTACTCAGATATTGAACTAATTTTTGCTAGCAGTACCAGAAATTTACCTCCCATGTAGTTCAGCTCCCATGTACAGAAAAAGTAGATCAGGATTTGGCTGGTTTGATTCTCTAAAAACTAAATTTTCATTGCCCAGTTCAAAGGTCAGTAAAGCTGGTCATTAATTATACTTCCATGTAATTTAGCTTAAGTGGTAACCCATCTCAAAGTCTGTCCTTTCTAGATAGCAAATAAATGAGGCTCAAGTAATTTTCATTACTTAGAGACCAACAAAAGGAAGCTAGGAATAACTTCAAAAGATGAACTTCCACTAGTGATTTAGGTTAATAGCCAACTATCTGTGATCCCTATAAAAATAACACCACATAACACAATGAAAATTATTTTAATTAAAACAACAACTTTTGATTGTATCTACAGACCTCTTTTGAATGAAGAGCTGTATTAAGTTTATAGGAATGACTATAAAATACCTAAATGTTTCCCTTTTTAAATTCTTATCATGTTATGTATTTTATTTACTCTTCAGGACTTACATTTCTGCAGTCAAAAGGGCAAAAACCTTAGGGAGGTCATTTAGAACTCCAATGACCACTGATTGTACACTATATTTGCAAAACTAGAGGGTATATAAATCTACCTTTCAGTACTGGAGTCTTTTCAGATGCTGTAAAAACCTTACTGCATCTATAAAATTCTTCCCAGAGGAAGTGGTGTAAAGCCTGATGCAATAAAATGCATCTATCTCAATATATGCATTCATTAGTGTGTGCAGAAACACCCCCCATTAGTCACTGGTGAGGACATGTTTACTGGCTGTCTTAAGTATCAGCTTGGGCAGGTTAGCAATTTTTACAAGCAAGAGCACTGCGTATAAGAGCGTGAAGTGAAGTGACTGGTGGCTGTCTTTGCTGAACACCTAATTGACTGATCAACACAGGTGCATGAAGAGCTGGGAAGAAACAGTGAGACACTGAATTCAAGAAAAAATTATGGGATGACTTAGGGTGGGCTGACTGTGTGCAAGAGCTCTGCATCTAGAGAGGTGGATGGAATAGGGAGGTGCACAACCAGGTTTCGCTGTAGGCTGTGGCCTGCTAATTAGAGCCTTGACTTCTTTTCCAGCTTTAGTCCTTCTTTGAGCTTTATTTCAACACTGTATTTCAAACTAGAGCATGGTAAGTAAGAGCAGGTTGCAGAGGAATACACAGAACCAAATATTTGAAAAGCCCAGATGTGGTCTCCATGCTTGTGGACTCCTGTAGCAATGTATCTACATAACTTGGAATACAAAGTGCTCCAGCCAAACTACCACCTGTAGGTATTCGTTACTGTTATCAGAACCCTCAGGAATTTGCCAAGGTTACTGAGAAAAATAGGGCTAAAATAAGAAAAGAGCCTGAGAAATAGAATACCAGGAATGCAAGACCTAGATAAAGGAGGCCCACAGACTGATAATCTGGGACCAATCATGTTTCCTGGAGGGTGCATGCTGGACGGATGGACAAGACAGAGAATCCAATCAAATCATGACGAACGTGTGAACAAGCAGCCTTAGAATATATAACTGTAGCTTAATTAAAACAATAAATTGGCTGCTGCTCAATCATATTGGTTGTATTAATCAGTTGCCCATTTTCTCCCTGCCAACAGACTCCAGCTTCACACAGCAGCAGAAACACTGCTGAAGTGGGTAGAGAGGCTGTGCCTGAGGTATTCCACCTGTGCCCTACAAGGCTGATGTGTCATGTGTTTCTGTTATTCAAAATTCCCCTGGAAGGATTTCCCTCTCACCGTTATGACCTCAGGAGAAACCTGTGCACTGAATGCCAGGAGCCAAGCACTCTGCACTCACCCTGCTGCCCTTCATGTTCTGCAGCATTGAGTGCTTCGGGTACTTTGCTGCTAGGGTTAGGCTGTTACAAGCCAGGGTCATGTCCATGGGCCCTTAAACATACAGGGAAGTTTATCCTACCTGGGAATCAAAGATTATTACAGTTATTTCATGGGTGGATGGCAGACACAGAGTACATGAACAGTAAGAACATACCAGAAAAAGTTGTGGCACTACAAGAGCAGGAGCAGCCTGCTCCAGCATCTCAATCTCCATGCAAATGATGGAATTAACAGCAGCTCTGGATCAAGAAAAAAGAGTTGAGCAGGGTGGATACATCATCAGGCTCGGATTAAGCCACTTCAAAATATGTTTTTAAGGCATTGAAAGGAAATGAGGATGATGATGTGAATTAATATGCCAAGGACTGAAGAGGAGGGAGCTTTTAGCACATTTGCCTCCTGTACAAGCCTGTTTTGCTCGCAAAAGGCAAAGGCAATAACAAAGGCAAGGAAAGACTCTCATGCTGCACAATACCACCCCTTCTCATGGTGATAACAGATCCTCAGAAAAAAAGGTGGCAGCCTTGCAAAGATATTCTTGGCACAAGGAAAGAACATAGCTCAAGAGGAAAGATGGAAGTTGCTACTTCACTCTGAGAATAATAGATAATTTTCTCCAAGGTGATGTGGGTCATCTACGGATAGGCAATGGAATGTATTTCTATACAGTCTTTTTCTGATTCCATCATAACAACAGAGTGTTCTTCTACTTTAAGAATAATGGGAATAATTGCCTGGGATAGGGTAACCTTAGGTGTTTTTTGCCTGAAAACATTTGGATTTTTTGCTGAACAGAAATAAGGACCACACATGGAGTTTTCTGGGGAATGGCAACTTTCTAAGTACTGGCTGTGCTAGACGAATTTGATGAGAGACAAGAGAAATCAGGTATTTTTTTATCCCAAACACAGTCTGGACTGTGCTTAGGGCCTAAGGGACCAGCAATAAAAACCTTTGTAAATTATATGAATTATGCATTCTGTGGGTTAATTTCTGCTCTGTTGCATCACAGTCCTTTCCAATTAAAATCTCAGTGAAATTGGCCCCTTTTAAAGAAAAATTAGGATTCCATGACATTTGATCCATAAGCAAGGTCACAGTAATAGTTACTCCTTTTCCAGATTCTCTTCATCTACAGAGAAATGTTGAGGTGGCAGAAATCCACTGCAGCTGCTCATGGCCATTGTTCCAAGGTTTTTGGCACTTTCCTGGATGCAGAGTTGGCCCTTGGAGGCCCTTTGGGATAGTTTTCATGCTGTGCTCTGCTAGTTGATTGCTGTCTTGAGCCAACTCTGTGAACCTCACTCTAAAATAAAACAGGAATAGGCAAGGTTTGAGAGAAGGAAAGAAAAGAAAGAAAAATAAAATATTTGGAGGTGGAGTAGAAGAGTAGAACTAGTTTGCCTGGTAAAAAAGGTGTGGAGGATAGTCCTACTCCTGACTTAAGGGAAGAGGATTACCCACAACATCCCCTTCTAGCTTTCTTCCAAGCAAGGGGAGCAGGACAGTTTGTCTTTTTTCCCCTTCTCCTTCCCATTCTCCTTCCCATTCTTCCTTCCTTCCTTCCCATTCTTCCTTCCTTCCTTCCTTCCTTCTTTCCTTCCTTCCTTCCTTCCTTCCTTTTCTCCTCCTCATTCCATGTCCCCTCTCTCCCATCACCTCTCAGGTGATCACCAAACATGACATTGCATGAAACAGGGCTTCCTAAATATGATCTCTCTTTTGGAAATTACCTGTAGCCAAGGCATATCTTCACAAAACCCCACATTCATACATGAAAACAAATAGTGTCTTTCTGACCTTGGAAACCCCATACAGCTCCAAAAGGCTGCTCTGGCAGGGAGCAGTGATCAGGCTTTTGCCTCAGGTGTGGATATTGGACTGACACGTCTTCCTAGGTGTTTTTCCACTTCTTTGAAGGTTCTAACTCCATGGGGGACCTCTAGGACAACTTGTCGATGGAAGTAGGTGGTCCTAAACACCATTCCCCTATTTATCTTGCAAGAGCATGTGCAATACAGTGTTAGCATCACTTGTTTTTAGCAGCTTAGTTTTTCCTATCTAAGGCAACTTTTTCTTTTGTAGCTACTCTTCAAGCATTTGTCAAGGACACATTTGTTTTGAAATTTTAAAAGGTAAGGAGCTTTTTTCTACAACGTTTTGTTTGGGTTTTTTTTTTTTTTTTTAATGTAGTAACCTCTATTAAAGTCATATTTTTAAATTCTCTGAATGTCCCAGTGACATTGCAAATTATTGCTTTTTAAGCTGCAGTTGCTTTCCAAATTGGCCAGAGCAAGACTGACCAAAAAGAAAAAAATATCTGCAAATAGCTTTTTAAAAGCAGCTATTATTAGGGAAAGGAAAAACAAAAAAGGATAAAGAAACCAGTTGTTGGGAGATACAGTTGAATAATATTTAAAGCACTTGTAAAGCTTGTAAAGTAGAAAATGACTGGTGTTTTAGAACATTTTGCCACTTACTTACATAGAAATCCATTAGATGAGCAATGCAGTATACAGGTAAAAGTTGTCTGTACAACAAGTTATGTGGAAGATTTCATTCTAACAAAGGCTCCAGATGAAAAAATTTCTTTTCAGAAATTACTCTTTGGGATCTTTGTAGGTAGGAACAAATTGAAACAAAGGAAATAGCCAAAGGTTTGGGGTTCTAACTCTTGCTACAAGAAACTTGTCAGGTGAAATGTTGCTGATTCTGCCTGCAGTTGGTGCAAACCACATACACAGTGCATTTCAAACGTCAAATACCAGTCTTCGAATATGAGAAACAAACCTTTTTTCTTCTCTACCATCTGCAAAGTCTCGGTTTTTCCCTGCCAGCCAGACATGCCCAAATACTCTTAGCTATTTTAATAATTGCCTGGAGGATACACCAATCCCGACATGGAAAAAACATATGCATGTTTTTCTCTCATTCTCTCCCTCTTTTTCCATGTCTAACATAATCTCTCCTATTCCCCAATGAAAGCAATAGAAAATTATTCTTGTGTACTTCCCCTGTGGTCACTTGTGGGTGGGCATAAATTAAGTGATTATTGCTGCTATGCTGCTCCCTCGAGAGAGGGATTAAGCCAGATTTGAAACCCAGGAAAGGTCAAGCAAAGAAAAATGTGGCACCTGTACATTAGCTGAAAGTGCATGCTGACCTTCCACATGACATGTCAAACACCAGCTGTGCTGCACAGAAACAAAATCTATGTCCTATGCACCATTCAGCAAAGGCTCAGGGTGGATTTTTTTAATGCCAGTTACTTTTCACTTCATTGTGCAATGCAGTATTTACTTCCATAGCCTCACAGTCAGCTGTTTTCTAATTCTGTAATTCAAGGTAAGTCAATAAATGGTTGTTGGAGAGGAAAATCATTGCAATCGAATTAATACTCTCTTTCAACATAGATGGGCAATGGTTTTCAAGAGGAAGAGTGTGAACAAAAGCAGATGCAAACCCTAAAATTAATCAAAATTTAGGCAATAGGATTCAGCTTTCTGAGTTAAAGTGCTCCTTTACATAGGGATTTAGCAAGATCCCTGCATCTGAAGCATCTCAAATTTCTGCAGAAACCTTGTGAGCACTGGAGCCTGTCATGACCTTCTGGCCCCTGCCAAATTAATAAACCTAGTTTTATTGTCTCTGCATCTTGGTGTAGCTAGAAAGCCAGATCCCCTGCAGCCTCACCGTGCCCTACAGGCAGTCACACATGCAGCCTCCTGTCCTGGAAACCATCCCTCTCCTTCTCTAATCTCCCCATCTTCCTCAACATGGGAAGAAGTTAATAAAATTTTTACGTAGTAAAACATGGCATTTCATCATCACCAATTCTGTCCCCAGGGTAGTGACTGCTGTGTGACAAGCTACATAATATGCCCAGGCCTTATCCTGCACTGCTTTCCATTTTCTACAGAGACTCCTTTTGAGGTGGTGAAAAATACCCAGATCACTGCCTCTGCAGAGCTTTAGATTCACTTTGTCCCATTATAAATGGCACGTAGAGGTGCAGAATAAAGGACATTTGTCACTTTCTATATGGACACAATGATGTTTTGATCTCGTTCAGGTTCAGTTGTTCAATGCAAGATGTCACGGTATCTAGAGTTCCTCAATAACTTAATTTCCTCACATGTTCAAACAAAGAAACAAACAAACAAACAAACAAACAAACAAACAAAAAAGAGAAACGTTATTCATGTATATTCAGCCTGTATACTTCAACAAGACATTCTTTAGGGTAGATATCAACTGTTTTCTAGACTTTCTCTTTGCCTTCCAAAACTGTTAATCTGTTATACTCTATTAAATCAATACACAATTAGCTGGATAAATAGCACCAGCCTTCTTAATTCCTACCTTTCAGAATTACTTTCAAATAGTGGAGAACATGTGAATTTGCTTGAAACATGACCTATGATTTTAAACTGAAAAAGAGTGCAAAACAATCACCTTGTCATCTGACTGATCAAATTGATTCCTTTTTTGTGTGTATATGAGTGTGTTTTAAAGCAGGTAATTCTGTGTTTTAAGGAGACAGGAAGGGTATACGATGTTCACTGATGGGGCTACCATCTGCTGCTTTATAGCTGGTCTCAGGTGACTTCTGTAAGACCTTTCTGCTAAAAAACTTTTCTCTTGACAGTAAACAGGCTTTGCTTCTGTGTTCAACAGAGATGGAGTTAGATCTGATCCTTGTCATCATTAAAGTGCTGCTAGAACAAAACTCTAATGTCCTTGGGGCACCTGTATTTTGTAACATGGTTTCCATATACATCAGCCCTTAAAACTAACTCCATAAAAGCATGCTTTCAAGGAGATTTGTACTCTTAGACATTCAACTGGGGAACACGATTTTATGAGGGATACAATATAGATCTCTTTGTCAGAAAAGAGCTTGAGCTGATTAGTTTAGGTCCAGGATGGAACTTGCACAGACCAAAGTTCAGCTTGGCACTTGGTTTTGGTCCAAACCCAAATCCCTCCAAATTCCTCCATCACTCACTTCCCCCTTTCCTTTGGTGTGGGTGGTTCAGACTCCACTCAGGTGGACTGGTCCCTGCTCTGAGTATTTAGCACACGTTCACAAACAAATAAGTGGTACTTCTTCCTCTATCTGAAATTTACAAGTAATGCATGCCCTTTTCATGTGGTCTTCACAGATGTTCTTCAGCTCTGGTAGACACATTGTCCACAATATTTTTTTCCCATCATAGTTCATTTCAGTGATTTTTCTGTACCATCTCCTAACTGTCTGCAGAGGGGTCTCTGTCAGCCTATTACTGAAAACAGTGGTAGAGTTCAAATCCCAAATTCTATAACTGTATAATTCAAATTATTATCATGTTTTCTACACTAAGAACTTTTGTTATAGTCTTCACTGCCCGGAGCATTCACTTATTTCACTTACTTGGCATGATAACAAAGTCAGGCTGTGTTATCTGGAATAAAATGATGCCAATCCATGGCTGAGCAACAGGGAAAGCAAAGCTGCCTTCTGATTCTCTGGGTGAGTGACAAGATAGGGTAAAGAAACTCTCTATAGCTCACGTGTTTCTCTGTAGAGGCCTGGCTACCCTGAAAATCCCTGACGGCTGATTTGAGAGAGCAGACTGAGCTGTCACGATGAAGGAATAAGGTACCACATTCTCCTAAGCAGCTTAAGAAATGCCCCACCAATGGATTCATACCTTTGGCACTTTGGCTTGTGCTCAGCAGCTGCTGTAGGTAGACATCCCACACTGCATGCAAGGGTTAACCTGGTGAAATAGGAATCACGATAATTGCAGTACAGCAGGTGCTACAGCTGAGCCCGGCTCAGTGGAGTGTGTGCATCTAGAGGACACCTCCCTGCACAGCACTCATTTTCTTCCTTCTCTTTCACACATGCTTTTAAATATCCCACTTAACTCCTGACACCATCTCTACCATTCATTTGCTGAATGATGTCCCCTCATATATACTTAGAAGGCTTGTCTGCATAAATCTTCCCAATCATTTTCCAGTGATTTCCTACTCTCAGCAAGGCTTTTAGAGCTGGGAGTTAGACTTTCCCCTCTGGCATCAACAAGGGCAGAGTCCAGCAAAAAGCCACTCAGTCAGCAGTTTGCAGAGTATCAGCAAGGCAATTAACCTAATGCCAGAAACGATAACATGCCCAGCCCTTGCCTGTTCCACCTATATTTTGCTGCCGAAGAAGTGCCATAGCATTTGTTGCTAAGTAGTTTACTGAACCTTCACTTAATCCTTATCCCAAGCTGAGGCTTTGCAATATGCAACTTCTTTCTATCATCTTCTTGGATCTGCAGAAGTTAATTACATGGAAAAGCATCAGCAACTGGGATAAGCAGCATGATCCAGCTGACACTTAGGCCTTACTAAACCTGTACTGCCATCTCATGTCATGAGTGAAATTTCCTTTTTAGTGGTCCATCACCTAGCTCTCCTTTCCCAGTGTCCTTCAGACAGCTTTTCTTAAGGGAGGTTTTATTCCTAAGCAAGTCCTCCAAAGAGGAAAACCAAGTAGAGCTGCAGTCCAGGTCTGGGTTTTGCATGCTGAAAGGAAGGCAACCCATGGCAGTGGTAAGGACTATGTGGCAGCAGAGTATCTTTGACCCTGTCTGAGGAGACCAGTCTTCCTCCTGCTCCCTCCCTGCCTTCTCTCTCCCCTGTGGAATGATTTCCAACTGTTCTTAGGACTTGGCAGGGAGAATACAAGGTGGTGAGCACACACTGACTGGCTGCAACTCCTTCTCCAGTCCCAAAAGTTGTTAAGCAGGCATGGCATTAGCATCTTTTTTTGTGAGGGGGGAAAAAAAAAAAAAAAAAAAAAAAAGAGAATATTCTGCATCAATGTAATGCCTGAAAAACTCAGCAGAACCTCTGTCAGAGTCCATCCAAATGCATAGGGATATTTCAATTACAAGTGCCTCACTGAGGTCTTGGCCTAGCTAAGAGAGTTACGTGGAGACGCCATTTAAAATAAAAGTATTGTATAACTGACAAGAATATTTAAAAAGTGCCTCACAAATTTCCTTTTCAGCAATAACTATGAGCTTCTAAAGTGTCAGTTCCTGAGGGAATGAGAATCTACAGAATTGGAATGTAAAACTCATCATCCCTGTTTTTTTAAAAGCAAAAGTTCAGACACTTCTTCGTTTTTATTTGGCAGCAATGAAGAGATGAGGCTACGGAGTAGACAAAAAATAACTATTAAACCACTAGAGATGCTGCAGGTTAGACTGTGAGTCCCACTGATGTGGGAAATCCATACTTAGTATCTGTAGACTGTGCCCTTGTACCACATGCAACCAGCAAATTGAGTTGACTGCCTCCCCTCAGCACTCATGACACAGAGTCATAGAATCACAGAATTAGAGAGCCACAGAATGCCAGGTTGGGAGGGATTTCAAGAGTCCTCTGGTCCAAACTTTGTAGGCAAAAGCACGGTCTAGACAAGATAGCCGAGCACCTTGACCAGATGAATCTTAAAGTTTTCCAGTGTTGGGGAAACCACCATTTCCTTGAGGAGCTTTTTCCAATGGCTGATTTTTGTCACTGTGAAATATTTTCCTCTTGTGCTCAGAGTATTTCTAGGTGGAACATTTACCTATTACCCTTTGTCTTTTTCATGGGACTCCTTGTAAAAACAGTCTCTCTCTTCCTTGCAGCCACCCTTTAAACAGTGGAACATGGTGATTAGGTCTCCTCTAAGCCTTCTTTTCTCCAGGCTGAACAGATCCAGATCTCTCAGCTTTTGTTCACATGCAGGCTTCCCAGTCCTTTGGTCATTTTTGTGGCCCTTCTCTGGTACCCTCTCTCATCTGTCCACATCTTTAGTGTTAATTCTCAGCTCTGGAAGAGTTTTTCCTGTGCCTAACCTGGCCATTTTTCTACAGATGTAGGATGAGTTCTGCAGAAGAGTATAAGGATCCTGAGCACGAAAGACCCTACAGGGAAGAAAAGCATTTGCATCTCATAATTTCAAACAGACACATGAATATAACCATTTGTTTATCAGATGCCTGGTTAGGACCATCAAAAAAAAAAAAATTTAGACTCCATTTAAAAAATATCTCTCTTCCCCAAGTGTCACTGAAATGATGATCATAATTTAACATGTTTTAATATCTAATTTTAATCACATTGAATCTGGCTGTTTTTTTTGTCCAAGAAGTTAAAATTCTTTTTCTGGTTCTTGGATTGTATTTGTAGGATTGTTTGTTTTGGTTTCTTGTGTGTGTTTTTTGTTTGTTTGTTTGTTTGTTTGTTTGTTTGTTTGTGGGTTTTTTGTGGTTTTTTGTTTGTTTGTTTGTTTTTTGGTGTTTTTTTTTGTTGTTGGGTTTTTTTTTGTTGTTTTTTGTTTGTTTGTTTGTTTGTTTGTTTGTTTTGTTTTTCCTAGATTAATTAAAAATATGCTTTATAAAGTATTCGATGCTTCCAATCCCTTCTGAGAATACAGATATTTTTATCCTTGATTTTGGATAGAAAAAGAAATGAGACCACTAGGGTGTAAAAACAGCATCCCCTCCCTTTGTTCATTCCTTTAATATTTTCCTATTTCTAGCATGTGGTTTTCCCCTTTTACAAGGTATTATTCTTAATATATTCAGCAGAAAGCAAATGACCACAGCGGCTGCCTGAACCCTCTTACATGCTAAAACTCCTTAATGGTTTGGGCTTGCTGTGGACTGAACAAAGACAGCCATGCTTGCAAGCAGATATACCTTCTAACTGCATCTATTTGCCTAGAAGAAAGAAATTATGAATTATTCTCTCTAATCATACTCCCATATTATGGCTCCTGTCAGTTTGTATTATATATGAGTAACAAACCAATCTCAGTCCCACAAATTTTAAAGGAGAGCAAAACCCAGTGAAATATATATATATATATAACACTAGCTGAATGGAACTAAAATAACAATCCATCTAGCAAGGAGAAAACCACACGTGATGTAGGGTAAATTACTGTATTCTACTTTATCTGGAGATTAAAATATATAATATCTAATACGAAATCAAAGCAACACCATACCCAATACAGAGAGGGAAACTACAGCTTTTAGAGTAAATCTGAAAGAATAAAGAAGTTACTAAAAAATCATGTGAATATGAGTCCTTGCTAGTATTTCTACACTTGTCAGTCTACTATTTTTCACAATTTTTAATGTTTCTTTGCTTGCATCTTACTCTGTACCCTGTATACCAGGGCTCCCTAAAATATCCTGCAGAAAATCTTGGCACAGAAGACAATCTCGAGACAATGCCACCTTCAGCTTTCTGCCCACCACTTGTGCTATGTGTTCCACCCCAGCAACAGATGCTTCCTCACCACCAGGGTTCCCTCCCTTGCTGGGTGAGTGGTGCATAATCACAGTGTATAATCATGATAATTCGTGTACAATGAGTGCACAGGACAGGCACAACCCAGCTCGGCCTCTGAGAGATGGAGAAATGGATGTGGCTGAAAGATTTTTTGTCAAGGTTAGTCTTTAGGAGGACTTGCTCTGCAGGTGGTCATGCAAACAGTTGTGCTGCATGTCCGCAGGGAATGGATGTGTAGCTGAGCTGTGTGAGACAGGGAAACCATTTTCAATTATTCAGTCAAACCTCACACATTAGGTGGAAGCACATAGGGCACAGTCTTGCAAAGGTCTCTAACACAGATTCACAGATTTTTAGGTGATATAGTCAAAAACAAGTCTCAGTCCAAAAAAATAATGCAACCTCATGCTGTTTCCTGCTCTACTTTCCTCATGACTCTGAGCTAGTGCTTAGGCCTAGGTCAGATTTTTCTGAGAGTCCATTCTGTTCCCTTCCCTGCTGCATGTAGTTTTATTCTTCTATATTTACACTTAGTCATCTGTAGTTTTCCTTTTTTTCTATCAAAGTGGTAAGAGAAAAGTGTTTTCTATTATTGTCTCCCTTTGATGCCTCCACAGGACTCGCCAGGCATTTCTGGTGATGCTGATGTGAATTCAGAAATAAAAAATATTGTAAGTACACTGTGAAAATACTCCAAAATATCCCCCAAATGGAAACTAACATTTTATTCCCATCAAAATTATTCTCCCTTCTATTTTTCCATTCTACCACTGAACCAATCCCTCCTTTAGCTTTGGCCATTTCCTCCCACCAACTGCTTACCCTCCCCCTGTCTTGATATTAGACCACATTTCCTTGTTTTCTGCCACTCTCATTTCAACAGTTTATTATTAAAATAAAACTTTTCGAAGATAGCCAAAAGCCAAGATCATTGTTGGGCTTTTAGGATAGCTGCTGTGGAGACAGAGAAAATGAGACAGCTGAATACCTTTCCTGTTCTCTCACAGGACCCACCTGTGGTGGGACTGCTGAGGGTGGAAGAACAGCAGGTACCAATTGCTGACACAACAGTGCACTATTGACAGTACTGCACCAACCAGAACCCTGTGACCCCCAGCCATGAGATGATCCATGGACTGGAGAGACAGGGAATGGTCAGCAAGGCTCACTCACTCTTCAGTGGTATGTATGATCTGTGCATCATTCCATTGGAGAGCAGACACTGACAGCGGACCACTGTGGCCAGAACAAAGTCACAGCATCCCTGAGTGCTGCTGTACTGGACTTGCTGGGACTTCAGTATGAACTGGAGCCCAAGGTGGTGACACATCAACATGGCAAATGCATTTTTCTCCCTTCCTCTGGCTGCAGGATGCAGGCCTCAGTTTGCTTTCACCCAGAGGGGCATGCAGGATGTCTGGAACTGACAGCCCCAGGGGTGGAAGCACAGTTCCACCATCTCCCATGGACTGATCCAGGCTGCACTGGGAAAGGATGAGGCTCTAGGACACTTGCAGTACACTGATGACATCATTGTGTGGGCAACAGAGCTGAGGAAGATTTTGAGAAAGGGGAGAAGATAATGCAAATCCTTCTGATGACTTGTTTTAACATAAAGCAAAGTAAGGTGAAAGGACCTTCCCAGAAAATTTGGTTTTTAAGAGTAAATGGCAAGATGGATGTAATCAGATTCCAATGGATGTAGTTAACAAAACAGCAGCTGTGTCCCCACCAGCCAGTAAAAAAGGAAACACAAGCTTTCATTGGTGTTGTGGGTTTTTGGAGGCAGTGTATTCCAGATTACAGTCAAATTGTAAGCCCTCTCTACCAAGTGACTCAGAAGGAGAACAATTTTAAGTGGGGTCCCAAACAACAAGATGCTTTTGAACAAATTAAATAGCAGACTGTTCATGCAGTAGCCCTTGGGCCAGTAAGGACAGGACAAGATGTGAAAAATATGCTCTACTCTGTGGCCAGGGAGAATGGTCCTTTATGGAGTATCTGGTAAAAGTTACCTAAGATGCATTGATGCTGTCTGACAATAACATTGTCTTTTTTTTCTTGAAAAAGGGGAGGAGGGGAAGGCACAAGCAGACCTAAGCTCTAACTGGTATTTCCCACTTCCACGGTTCTTTGCCAGGTTTTCTTTTGCCATCAAAAAATCAAGTCTCAGAGGACAAATAAAAAGGGTTTTGGTTTTCTATGGAATTTAAGTCTTCTGTGAACTCCAAATAGCTCAGCAAAAAGTAAGCTCCTACAGGATCATCCACCTTCATAATGCTGGTGGAAGCTTTCTTTCAAGTTTCAATAGTACCATTGCAATAACTAAGCTGACTGAAGATGTGCATATGCTGTGCTATAAAGGGAGAGCTGGCACCCACGCTCTGGTTATGTTAAATTGATGCTTGATTTACTAGGCCTTTGAAAAGAAATTAAATTATGAATCCTGTATATTGGTCTCAGAGTTGCACATTTCTTACACAACATGCTGCAACATTTGTAGAGTGCTTAGAAAAGGCAGACACAGGACTATATTTGTATCCCCTTGTCTGCTCCAGCCAGCACAGTATGAGAGTTCATTAACTTGATTGAAAGCAGAAGTGCCTTCTGTCCCCAACCCATTAAAGAGATACAGATTTGAACTGGCAGAGAACCTACTCTGTACCTGCTAAAACAGCCCTCTAAATCACATCCTCATCAGTGGCTCAAAGCAGTGGAGTTAGACTGCAGCTTCCATGAAAGCAGTTTGTTTTTCAGATGTTGCAAAACTCATACTCCAGCCTCTTGAATTCCTTTTGCAACAGGAGGTACTTGGACAGCTTGTGCTGCAATGTTATCCTGAAGAACCTGCCAAGGGGTCTCACCCCGTGCAATGGGCATGATTGGAGCCAACAGCTAACTCTGCTGAAGCCTGACATGAATTGTGTTTAATCAATCCCTCAGAAAATCCCTGACTTGCCCCTTAGACCTTACTAGGCAGTTTCTATAAAACATGAAAAAAAGTAATTTGAATAGAAGCAATGGTCAGGTTAGATAAGCACAGCAAGCTCTTGCTGCTTTTTGGCTTCCTATACTCCCCTTCATATGATATGGCATGTAGTAGGGAGTAGGTGGGAATCAGCAGGGCTTGGCTAAAATGTATTTCCTGAGCTTTCTACAGTTCTTTGGCATATCAGGCATCCTTTTCGGTGTCTGCCTGTCCAGCCCACCAGTTCATGCTGGAACAGCTGGTGGGCTGACTGGGTTCTGCAAGGCAGGACCCCCCATTCCTCTGTGTGCTGCAGTGGAAGCACAGCACTCACTGCCTGGCAGCTGGGGAAGCCTGGCCAGGGGGAAGGAGCAACTGAAGCACCATGGAGCTGCTGTGTCTCTCCAAAGATGCAAACGGCCTCCACGAGGCAGAGAAGGGAAGGCAGGGACTTCCAGTTACCATACTGTGCAGGGACTTGCCAGCTAAATGAGCAGGGAATGTATGGAGCCTGGCTCTCCACAGGAACTGGGGACCAGTTGGCAAAGGCAAGAAGAGAGACAGCTCTATTTTTTCACAACTAGCCAAGGGAGTATGACTTTAATTTGACTCCTTTACTTTACCATAGGCCACCTACAAAAAGTGCTGCATTTTCCATATCTTTATGTGTGCAGAGCAGAACATGAGCCACCTCTTGGGAAAATCACAACAGGACATAAACAGCCCTCTTCATCACAATGGATACAATGGCAGTAACAGGGTGGAATTATCCAGGGCATGGACCCCATCACTGGCACCAGAGCATCTGCATTGCTTAACTAGTGATGTATCTATTGGCACAGGTTTGATCTGTGCCAAAAGTTCTAGGCAATGCCAGGGCATGCTTTGATGCTGAGGAATTTTCACCATTGATGAGGTCCTTTCCTTTATGGGGGAAGACAGCTTCCTTATATGATTGTAAGCTGTGCCCCTTACTATGAGGACTGCAGAAGCCCTAGCCTGCTTTATTTGCTGGTAGAGATACAACCATTGAGGCCAGAACCTATGTATTTATGTGTAAAATTTTAGAATTATTATTGTAACTATTTTTAATAATAAGCCATAGAAATACTATTAGGATTAGCAAGTAGAATATATTAAAAAGCATGTTTGGACACTTATTAAAATTGTGAAGGAGTAAGTCAGATATATTGGGCGCTGCATAGTAGGTCTGCATTAGTTTTTGTGTAAAAATACCTGCCAAATGTTAAACTGAGTAGCTTATAAAACCAATGATTCTCTGCCTTTACACATTTTATTCTCTTGCATGTCAGGCTTTGGAAGGTTGGTTGCTTCTAATCTGGAGCAAGCAACATTTAACAGCAGAGAAACCATCAGTGATCAAAGCTACTTCAGTTCTAAGTTCATTTTTACCCATGTACCAAATGTTATTTGCTGTGATACACACTGGATGCATAGGATCTTTTGCTCCAAAGGGATAAGTTGTCAGTGAGACACATGGCACTGAACAGGCTAACTGTGCTTGTTGTTTACAATATCTGCTCTGAGAAGCGGCTCTATCATCAGCAGAAATGCTGCTGGGGCGGGCAGATTTCCTGAAAATGTCAACGTTATCATTACTCTCACTTCATCAAAGATCTCATTGAGACAAACTATGGTGACATTCATCTCTTCCTGCTGATTCTGCTTGTCATGAGGTCTAATTCCTCTGCCTCCCAAACCACACACCCCTTTTTCATGGCAGGACATGAGCCTACCTCAGTTTCACATGACACATGTGATGTGCCTCTGTTCTGAAAGCAACAGGGACACGATGAGAGGAAGGCAGTACTCTCAGATAGCATTTCTCTTTCCACTTCAGATTGCTACCTGTGAGGAGCTCCCTGTGAACATCTGTGGAGTTTTAATCCCTCTTCAAAGCCCTGCCTTGCAGTGATGCTTATGAAGCCCGACTCCCAACACAGTCAAGGGGAAGGTTCAGCAAGTCGAGATACGTGCTCATCATGTCACTGTGACTCCACCAGGCACCTTGCCCTCCCAACAACCTCCCTCAGTGCACATTTCTCAATGCCTGAAGCTTTCAGAGGAGTTTTCAAGGAAAAAAAGACCCCTTCTCTTCATCAGTGAAGAGAGTCCAGTGAGACAGGTCTCCCTGGGTTAGAGTCACTCTTAGGAAGTTTTCCCTTCTTTCGCTTCCCTCCACCCCATTTCCACAGTAAGTGTCTGAGTTCCTCAGCAGGCTTTAAATAGAAATCAGCAGGAAGGGCAGGCAAGGTTGATCAGCTTTGCACACAGCAGGAGGTGCTAGTGCAGTCATCAAGAATTAACACATCAGTTTCAAACCGGGGACAGAGAGACATCAAAGATGATATACCACACACACAAATTGCAACTCAGCTTCACTGAAAAGACTCCAAGAAGCAGGGCTCCATTGCAAGTGGTACAATCATGCTGCCTTCAAATCAGCTACTCCAGATTTATACTGTTCTTTGCATCCCTTCTTCCAAAGGAAGAATTGCAGCCTGGGATTAGCAATTCCCATTTAAGATGGGAGGAAAAAAAAAATAGTTATATTAACAGATCACAATCACCTGCAAATCATTAGGAAAACAATAGCTTTTATCAATTTGAGTAAAATAATAAAATAAATTCAATATATTATTTATTCTCTATGAATAAGCAATTGGGGTACTGGCTGGGGACATTCTACAGTAACAGAAGATAATTATCTCATTTTACTGACACCATTAAAAACCCAGGGAGCCTTTTCATTGACTAGCTCATTTTCATTTGCTCCAAGCAGCCAAATGGCAACAGAAAACCATGTAGCACAGCAGTGACACAACAGAGTAATTTTACAGATGTAAAGCCAATAAAGGTTCTTGGGTCATATTTTCCTCCCATCAGTGTACAAGCTTCCCTCTATCAGCCATCTCTAAAGCAAAGGCAAGCTCTTGGGGCTGATGGTGGAAGTCATACTTGTAAATTTAACAAACCTCTGTGTGTAAATCTGATGTGTTATTTATAAAGGTCTTCCATGTAAATATTGATGAGCCAACTGTTCAGCTAGGTTACTCAGCATACTTGTAGTGTATTTGTGAACCAGAAACCTAAAAAGCCCAGCCAACAATGAAACTAGCTGGATAAGAAAAAACACCCTTTGTGGCTGGAGGCCTGGAATTGCAATTCCCCAACAGAAGCAGTATCAGTCATCACTGATCTCAAAAATCAATTGTTTGTTTCCTGCAATTATATGTGACACCTCTACCAAGATCATTTGCATTTTAAAAATAGAAACATATATGAGTGCTCAAAATGGTTATTTTCCCCTAGAAATCTTGATGTCTCCCTACTGTCATTCAGTTCTTTAATCTAAAAGTCATTGGTCCTTATGTTCTTCTCCAAAGTCCAACTGCAAGTGGACTACAGTCCATAGGTTTGTATCTTTGTATGCCATCCACAAAAATCATATAGAAGTCAAAGCTGAAAAAATTAAAGAACAGAGAAAGAAAAAAAAAAAAAAGAGGTGGTTTGTGGCCTAAGAAAGAGTTAAAATTTTCTTCCCACTCTGTAAAACTGCAACAGAACATTAGGAAAACTAATTCACAACCTCCTCCACATAAGTCTGAAAGGCAATTACAATTTGCATTTATATCTCCACAATAGAGAAATTAAAAACAGTAAGAAGTTGAAACTCTGCATCAGGTAATTGGTAATTTTTTTGACCATAGGTATGCAAACAGACCAAAAGGAACAGAAAGTCTTAACTTAAAGGTAGACCATATCAGGAGTTCCAAGTTTGTTGTGACTGAAAAGGAAGAATCTTCAAGCTGTGCTTCACCATGGCTGGTGGCATGATTCTATTTGCAATCCTATCAGCTTAGAAATGAAGGTGATGGAGTTGTTTAATCAGCTCCAGATGAGTAGACAAAAAGTTGAGATGTAGTATCAGATAATTCAGGAAGTGTTTTCTGTTTCAAACCTAACTACAGTCATGGGAGCATGGAGATAGAGAAAATGGAGTTGTTAAAACTTGCCAATTCTCCTAAACCATTACATTCTGCAGAAAAAGCTTCCTTTTTCATGAAGTTTTGGCAAAATTCAACCTTAAGTTCAGTTGAAATGTACCTTTATGTTCAAAGTGTCTTATCTGGCTCCTAGCCAGACAATCTCTTCTATTGTATGGAAGACAGAGAGCTCAGCACCCAGTGTAACCTTCAACCCACACTTTTTTCCTTTCTGAAGCAGAATCATTTTCCTTTCCTTCTTTTGCCCTTTCTTCTTAATTCTTCCCTGCACCCCCACCCCCCACCCAGAAACAATACACTAGGATTATTACCAAATAAATCATTAATTATATGTCTCCTCCTGCCTTCTCTTTTTTTGTGGAAATGCAGAAACAAGACAATTCCTTATCTCTCTGATAGTGCAACTAACTTTACATAGTTTTCTCACCAGTGTATAGCAGCAAGGCAAAGTGCTTTGATGAATAAAAGGTCATTTTGCCCTAGTTTTGTAGGGGTTTGAAGTTAGGACCTAACAAAAACTACTTGAACATTTCAGACACTTTTTCCTTTCTCCTTTCTTTCTTCCTTCACCATCTAGCCTATGCCTTGTGACCACAGTAATAAAATTATACCTCTCTTGCACTCCTTCTGCTACCTTATTTCTTCTACTTTGGAGGGCTTTTCTGCAAATGACAATGTCTTGTGGTAGTAATTTTGTTAACCATATATCAGAGTTAACATTAACTGTATATACACAGTATTTTACTAGTATCTGGTGCATCATTGTTTACCATTCAGTGACCCTCTGCATAACAGCGGCTGTTAAATGCAGATCTGGCATCGACCTTGCCTTTTTCTAAACAATCTTTGGCCTTACACTAAACTGTTTTGAGGATTTTGGTTTTCATACACCAGCTTGTTGGCTTTATTCCTTTCATAAGACATGAGAGAACACTTTTTTCCTTCTCTGTAGCCCTAGTGCTCAGGCCCCTGGTCTCCCTTCACACCTGCAACCTCCTCATGAGGCAGCTGCTTCCCATTACCTTCACCTGGGATACCTGCTTCACAAGAATGGATATTTAGTTGCATGCAGAGAACTTTTACGTTCTAGTGGTGCAGTAGTACACTGGACAATTCTCCATTGCCTTTTTTTCAATAGGCCTCTTTAATAAGGCTGTACTACAGTTTTTGTGGTAACTTTTGTTCAGTGATTCAGGAAATTCATTTAATTTCCTTCAGTGGAAATTTTGGCTTATCACAACAAAATCAAATCCTTCGGGTTTCCATTGCATTAGTCCTGCTAGGGAAAGCTGAGCGTTAAAATCCCAAACAAATAAGAGTTTAATACATTACACAACAGGCAAGCAGGCATTGCCAAGGTCTCAAATGCAGAACGTTTGCAACTTTATTATTGAGACTTTCTCTTTCTACTTTATCACTGAATTCTGGAAACTTCTCTACAAATAAAGGGACCCAGCCAGACCAAAGGGTACCTTTTCACTGAAACAGAAGATTAAATGTAAATACTGAATGGTAGATACTTAAAACATGGAGATGAGATTGTCAAAAGACTTAGTAGCTGTTGTATTTTTATTTACTCTAGGCTTAAGAGGAAGAAGGTCACTTGTCGGGTAAATTAATACAAAATTTCCTACTCGTGTTATGTTTAAAAACATCTTAGTCTCCCTAATATTAAGGATTCAATTCACTTCTGATTGAAAATTCATTTCTTCACTTGTTCTTATTTGCCAGTATTTTCTGCTGAGGAAGGTAATATACCTTGGTATATTATGGCAAAGGAAGGGCAATATGTATCCTACTTGAACACAGACTTTTTGGGCTCAGAAAGTTGGGAGTTAAGGTGCAACTAAAGGAATAAATCCATTGGCTGTCAGTAATTTGTATATCAGAGTATATTTTTTCGTGGTTGAGGCAGTAAAAACCCAATGATTGTTCCTTCACTAGAAAAAAGCAAAATGTTAGAAGAAAGTAATTAGTAAGCCACATCTACATCATTTTAAATCTGCATAGGGCCTAGGCACCTTTAGATTTTGTTGTTAGATAGGTAAATAAAGTAAGTATTGTGTCTGAAACTAGGGGAACACACCTGATACCTAACTAACCTTGGGAAAACAAAGTGAGCTAATCTACACTAAAAATAAACACCTTGCTGGCAGTGAAAACAAAGCCCTGAGTAGGACACAATGAAAATAAGATCTTACGTTCTCAGATTTGTATGGGGTGCCCCTCTGAATTGCACCTTGGATACAAACTGATTTGCCTGGATGGCAAAAAAAGATTTTTTTTTCTTTCTCTCTTGGGCTGCTCCAGAGCTGGATTCTCTTCCTGATATGATTTCTTGGAATGCTCTGGCTCTTGGATGGTTCCCTCCACTCAGAGGAGGGGCACTCCTACCCTTCATCATCCATGGGCAGAAGGCTGTGCTAGAGGAACAGCTTCCTCATAGAATCACACAAAGGTCAAAACAAAGCCAACGTATTTATTTTCTAAAATAAATAGTGGATAATGTCTTAGGGTGTTAAAT
This sequence comes from Aegithalos caudatus, assembly GCA_013389925.1. Classification (NCBI taxonomy): domain Eukaryota; kingdom Metazoa; phylum Chordata; class Aves; order Passeriformes; family Aegithalidae; genus Aegithalos; species Aegithalos caudatus. Next base: position 179,803 of record WEIU01051962.1, read on the forward strand.
GGTATAGATTTAATTCTTATCTTGGCAAACAGCTTCAATTTAGATATGTAAATATCCGTCTTTGATCTGGAGAAATAAAGCAGGGGTGCTGGTTCTCTTGATGGGGTGATGTCATGCTTCAGATTACGTCCTCATTTCCTGTTGGTGCTTTCCCAGACCAGGCACACAACTGAGTCTGGCTATTGTTAAACTCCATGTGACTGGTGAGCAAGCCATCCAGAGACCAGGCAAAATTTCTATTTTTGTTTTGCCCTCTTAAATCGAGACTGACACACTAACATAAATAAGCACAAATGTTACCAGAAAGCTGCATTTTCAGCTCTCTTTCCCCTAATACAAAGAGAGGCAAGTTATTATCCTGTCAATGAGCAAACAAGAACACCCACAGCCATTTGTTCAGAGCAGCTTCCTGCCACAACCAGGCAGCACATGCTCAAAACGACAGCCAAGCTTGAAGATGAACACACAGAACCCAGAGCACCAGCTCCTGCTTCCAGGTGGCCCTGGCAGCCCAGCAGGACACATGGCCACCCTCCCCAGCTGCCCCTCTCCTCCACCCCTCCTTATCCCTGCTCTCCCTGCAGGTAGCTGCAGCGGGCACACAGCCAGTTCTGGAAATGATTCCTTTGTTTACACCTGCAGAACCAGGCTAATCTGAAGCGTGCTCAACTTTGAAACTATAAGGGAGCGCAAAACAGAACAGTACGGGTCAAAGAAGACAGACCCCCAAACCCAGGGATAAAAATAATTTTGTCTTCAAATCCACATAGAGATTATCCAGCATAGAGAAAAAAAAAAGAAAAAAAAATTAGAAAACCCCCTGTGTTAGTGTTCAGCCTCTCCTCCTAAAGATAAGTCAGGACAGTGTGCATCTCCCTCCTGAAGCTTTGCTAATTTGAGCAGTTTTGCTAGCTGGAAGATTTGGAGGAAGGGAGAGTTAGCAAATTCTCCATATCCACTGTGCCAGAAATTTTCCTAGAAGCAGAAGACTTTGTACCGTATCCTCAGCTTGATAATATATTTAAAAAAATATTGTGTGGCAAACACAATGAAATCCATGCACAGTTCCAGTACATGCAGAGAAACTGTTTTGTAGAGGAAAATGTGTTCGTCAGTGTGCTGCAGTGCCAAAAAGCTTCAAGTTGTGTGAGAAGGGAGAAAAATCAACTCCAGAAAAACAAAACAGTTACATATTGTCAGCAGTCAGTGCTAGTCCAGTCTGTCCTGATGCAACTTTTCTTTTTCAAGAGAGGGCAGGGTAACAGAAATTCCATATCTGGAAAATAAAGTGTAGAAAGAGAGCAACTGGCTTGTGCCTGACAGGAATTTCTTCAGCAGCACGAAGAGACTCATTAGAATTTTTCCCATGACACACCACAAAAGATGGCTGGAGAAAACAAAGTGAGGTGCTGGAGCTCAGTATATTTCTTTGTCCTTGAGAAGCCTGGCCCTGCTGAATCTCACGGGCTAATGCATGCATAATTCGAGGCAGCTGATTAAGTTTATTGTGTTCCTGACTAAGTCGAGAGGAGTGAGGGAGGGAGGGAGAAAAAGAAACAGAGTTGGCTTTAATTAAAGCTCTGCAATTGTCTTTAGTATTTACACAGTGTGCTATCATAATTGATCCTGATTGGAGGCTTAAGATGCACAGGAGAAAATGACACTCTGGAAGTCCCCAGTTGAGGAAAGAAAAAAAGGGGCAGCCCTTTCCCCTTCCCCCCATCACTCCCAGCCAAATCAAGAGCCACAGAAGAGGAATTGCGCTGAGGCTCTTTGTAAAGCTCAGAGCTCTGCATGGGCTCAGAGCAGCACAGCTCCTTCCACACAACGGAGAGCTGTGGGAGGATGCTGCACCTGCTGAGGGTGTCTGGTGCTGTTTCCTAGGTTTAACTGAGAAGTTCCCTAGGAGGAGGAGACCACAAGCTCCACAGAAGGAAGCAATGGCACCGCAGAGGAATCGTTCCTGAAGATCCATTCCACCAATGTCAGTTGCAAGGAGTTCTTCACATAGGAGACCACGTGTTGTTCTATTGGAAATGATAGAACTGTCAGTGTTCCTTCAATTTAAAAAGAGTGAGAAGTCTAGATCTGAATCAAAGATGGGATCCTCCTACAGCCTGGGCTGTTCTCCAGTCTGGGTGCAAGTGCTTGATTTCAGAGCCCCCTCTACAATGCCCTGGGCTGCAGTCACAGATCTCCTGATGGTTGAATACAGATGCTCATAACTGCTTGCCCATGTAGCACAGGTAGCTCCCAAAGAGATGTTTAAAGTGTCTGTGTGAGGTCCCTTTTGATTTGGGATTGCAGATATTTTCTTTGCAATTACATGCAAAGGCAGACACCGTTCTGCTCTCACTGATGCTGCAACCACTTGGAATGGGAAATATGCATTGCAGTATCCCCCGTGGAAAACTCCTTTCAGATTTCTCATAACTTCCCTCACAGAAAATAATAAATAAGAAGACTTTATGATTTACCAGACTTTAACTTTATATTCTTATTGTTTTGCTTTAACTTTCTAGTCACAGCAGAACAGATAAACCAGAAAGAAGTTTCTGTCCCTCCCTTCAGAGCATAGCTATGACTCACAAAGTTTGGGCATTCACTTGGAAATATGGTGCTGCATCACTCTCACTCTACAACAGCAATAACCTACAGAAACTGCACTGATGCTTCAGGCATCAGATAACCTATTTACTGGCAGGGAGGGCCTAAACTTGCACGGCTGTTTTCACTAGCTCCTGACTCAGAATACAGCAGGGACCTCTGGCAGACTCAGGAACTACTTAAAGGTTTGATACTCCAGTCCAATCCATTATTTATTTTTTTTTTTTCTTCAATGTAACCACTAGAAGAACAGCTAGAAGAACATAAGCATCATTAGATATGCAAGACACTACAAAATTCCTAGGAAACCACTTACAACACCCCTCTAGATGCTGTACAATATCCATGATGACAGTATACAAAAGAGTGCAGTTGTTGATACCAGCAAGAAATTTCTGCCAGTAATGATAGGCTGTGTAGAAACCAATGCTGGTATAAAAAATGACATTTTCCTAAAGGTTAATACCACTGAGATTCAAGAAAAAAATCTTGCTTTTCTACTTCAGATATTTCCATTCAAACAGTCAGGCTTAGGCTTCTCTGTGTGTGGTCACCCTTCCACCTATGGTGTAACCAGAGCATAAAGATACTGTCACCAGGAACATGAGCAAATTTTCAGGAGAATTGCCAAGAGGGACATGAAGAACATTGTGGAAAGAACATTCCTACCCTAACCTACACTGCCGATTTGGGAAGAGAAAACTGTAAAAGTTGAGGTTCAGCACGGGATGATGTTTAATTCCGGATGTAGGCACCCACTCAATTCTGCAAAGGAAAAGAGCATAAAATAGGTTGGAAACAGCACTGTAGGTAGCAGTGAAATTGTAAATGGAAAGGGACATTTTCTCCCCCTTTTTATTGCAAGCAGCCTGTTTTATCCTAGCAGTTTGTATTTGGACTACATTTCCAGACACATAAAATTTATGTGGGAATAAGGCAGCAGAAGAGGGAGTCCTTTTTAAAACTCTTTTCTTTTTAAATGGTATTTCAAAGTGAAGATGAACACTGGTTGAGGTAGAAAGTCTATCTGCAGCTCACCATCTGCTATTGCACAGGGTATTACAACACTTATTGGCTTTACTTAACTGTTAATGAAAAACTACCATCAACAGCTGCCATCACTCCCACAACAGATTGTAATAAACAATAGCCCATTTGGCTAATAGCCCTCATTCTCCTGCTCTAGAGCTAGGGATATAGCTAGGGAGTCCACAAAGAATCAGTAAAATTGAGAGAGAAGAAAAGATGGCCAGAACTCTCTGATTGATTTTACTTTGCTTTTGAACTGTGTTTTGCCCAGCCTTGAAAACCATCTAAAAAAAGGTGTGTATATCTGTGTATGTATATATATGTATGTATGTATATCTATAGACATATATATAGATATAGATATGAATATGGATAGATGTATACATAAACTGAGGGGACATTAAAATGACTCCAGTTTTAATTTCCCTGAAGTCATTTCTATTGACCACAATGAGAGAAGGAATGGTCCACTAAACAATTATAAAAGATCCACTCTATTTTTATAAACCAAGAATTTATAATTGTGCATGTGTTCAATTTCAGACTCTAGAATCTTGCCTTCTGATGACTTTTCATAATTCAGCTTTGTTTTAACCCACTTTTAATTAAATAATTAAATATTCTCATCATTGTCTCTGAGGTTTTTTGGCTCAGATGATCTCTGCTTCTCTTTAAGCATCTCAGTGAAGTTACCAGAGTCTCAAGGGTTTGCCAAAATTTCTGCTGGAAATTTGGCTGATCGATATTGGTTTGGCCAGTCTTATTTCCAGAGAGAAGAAATCCAACTTTTAAAAATGTCTTCAAACATCTGCTTGTAGCTGTTGCTTGTAATCCTAAAGTTGAGTTCTTCGTTATTCACACTTAGAAGACTAGCATAGGTGGATCATTGTAAGTGTGATGAAATAATAATATTTAGTTTTATGCGATGCTGTTGTAAAGTCAGTAAGATACATTTATGACTCAAGATCTCCAAATGAAAAGGAAAGCTCCACCCATGTACTTCAGTAGGTAGATCAGTGGGATGATGAAAGATTGGATAACTTTAACAACCAGCAGCTCTGCTGTGACATGTGCATGAGCACAAATCCCAAGGGAGATGCAGATACAGAAAGCACAGAGCTATAACAGGGGCAGACTCTGTTTTATCCAAACTTCACTTAGACCTCCACAACTGAGACATTATTGAGAGAGGCACACTAAGAGTTCATGCAGTAAATGACCAGCCTAAGAATAGCTTTAGAGATATGGGAAACAAGCTATTCTCAGAGCTGTTCTAGAACAGTTGGCTATTTTCAGGCTCTTGTTTCCTTTACTTATCTACTATATTTTCATTTTCTACTTTGAGAAACCCACACCACATAATTCCAAACAGTCAGCTATATTTGGAATTAAAAATGTTCACTTACATTTCCATTGTTCTTCACCCTGTACAAGAAGAGTGGAGTGAGCAGATGAACAATTTTTTTGAGTATATGAGACTGGCAAGACCAATACTAGAGTAATGTAGTCGAATCTGTTATCTAAGTTTTAAAAAAAGATACTTGGAAATTGAAAAAGAGGTATAAAGGAGCCAGAAAAGTTTTCAGTTGGCTAAGGAAAATGTGTTATACTGGGAAAAATAAGACTTGCTTTCTTAGAACAAGGGAGTCCAGATAAAGGGACAAATATTGAGAACTTATTTGAAAAAGTATACAGAAGTTATTTTTCTGGAATAAATGAGAAGCTAGAAAAATTCAAAGTAAATGGACAAATATTAAAATTTTATGTAGTTAGGTATATATAAACTTTATTTTCAGTCTTTCCTCTTACCAGCCTCATCCCTAGTCTCTCCAGTAAGGGACATAAATGCATGGAATGAACTACCAAAGGAAATAGCAACTCCTACATATTTGACATCCTCAGATGAGGATCAAATCTGCATTAACCAAACAGAAACTACTGAAATCAGTATGCAAGTAACTGGATGAAGGAAGGAAGGAAGGAAGGAAGGAAGGAAGGAAGGAAGGAAGGAAGGAAGGAAGGAAGAAAGAAAGAAAGAAAGAAAGAAAGAAAGAAAGAAAGAAAGAAAGAAAGAAAGAAAGAAAGAAAGAAAGAAAGAAAGAAAGAAAGAAAGAAAGAAAGAAAGAGAGAGAAAAATCTGAGTACTAAATATCTGGAATACACTAGGCAGGAACAGATTTAATGGAAAGATTATTCCTTCTTTCTCTCAGATCATTTAGTTTGTTTGAAAGCATGAACTACTTCATGTAACACAGCCCCAACTTCACAGCTGGATTAGACCTTCCCACAGCACTAAGAAAACCTCTTATTTTGTGATGTTGCTTTAAAAGTGAAGGCACCCACACATTTACTTCCACAGCACTGAGGCTGAGGCTTTCTGTACCACTCCAGAAATGCAGGCACCGTGAAGACCCACAAATGCTGCCCAGAGTGCAGACGAAGTCAGAGTCTGGGTTAGTAAACATTTGAACCCCAAACTATTTAACAGAAAATGGGCTTTTTCAAAGAATATATTTGAAATATATATATTTGAATATATAATGAGTTACTCATTGCTAAAAAGACTATGGATACCTGGTTTTCCTGGGAATTTCAGTCACATATTTGGCATTAGAACTGTCAGAACAAGTTGCAATCACTCAGATGACTAATACATTGAGGTATTTTTGTGGCTGAGGGCTGGAATACTTCCCACATTTCCCCTTTTGTCTTTTCAATAGAGACGGATTATCCCTTTCTTTCTCATTCCCTGTTAAGTCCCTAAAATGTATACTTCATCAAAACACAATGTCCAAGGACGTTAAGAGCTATAGAGCATCTACAGTCCTCCCCAAATCAGACACTGTGTAATCTGCTTTTCTGGGAGCTCATGGTCATGTGGGGATGAACCAGGAATCAGCTTACAGGAGCAAGGCTTTGTATGTTTGCTGTCCCAAGACCAGCACCGCTGGAGTTCCCCTGCTGCAAAACGGGAAGCTGAGGCCAGAGAGCTCTGAAAGCTCAGTGTGGTGCCAGCCAGAATCCTAATGGTTATCCAGAGACCCTTCAGGTTTCCCATGCTCAGAACAGGCACCTTCTGAGATTCATACCAGCAGAGATCAAGTACAGCTCCATGAAAATAAACTCAGTTTCTTAAGTACAGTAAAAATGGTTCTTCATTTTTCCCCCCACATGAGAGCCATCATGTCTAGGAAACAAGTTCAGAGTCCAGCTTACAGCTTTACATTTCCAAACAGTAAAAATACTGTCTTGTTTCTTCTCCCCTGGTTCAGCATTGACTTCTGAAAGCAAATCATTCATAATTTCTCCCCTAACAGGATAACCACCTTTATTTAAAAGATTGCACAGCCCTTCATTTGATATTAGCTGTACATGAACACGGAAACCAATGACCACTTCAACTGTCTGGGTATTTGTCCCCATCTGTAAGGTAGGTGAGCTTACACCTCTCACCCAGCTTGTACTGACCTACCAGCAGGCACCCCCCCTGCCAAGGGACCAGCTGCCTGGAGAGGGACACAGGCTGCACAGCAAAGGTGATGTTTTGTAGGGTTTACTGTTGAACAAGTTGGTGCAAACCTTAAATAGTCCTGGTCTTGCTTTTGGGATCCAAAGGTTTTGGGATTTTGGCTCAAGACAAAAAAGGATTGTATCTTGACCAAACCCCAAATGTTTACAAACAGAAAAGGATTGTATCCTGATGGACAGAATGCAAATTCTATTCTTTCTTGGTCTTCTGTGGTTTTGCTCTGCCTTTTCCCCAACAGCTTTCTCTGAAATACCTCACAAGAGTTATTGCCTTCCTCTCCTCAGCTTTTGCCTGGACATTTGGAGAGGCAACCTTTGTTTTATGGAGGTGTAGAAGGTCACATTAATCCCTGTTTTCTGTGTTACAGAATGAAATCTTTGTTGCTGAAAAGGCTTTGGCACATGCCACACAATTTCTTTCCAAGGATTGGTACCCCATGTGGACTTTATTCTTTGTGGACTTTATTGTTTGTGGCAAGAAGACAATTTTTGAAGCCCTTGTTCCTTTACACCAAAGCCCTGATTCCACAAAATCTTCTGGACTCACTCAGGTAAGTCATCCTATAGATTTCTGCTGTCAGTAAAGGTAGCCATACAAACAAACATGCCATGGCTTTGCATTCTTCTGACATATTTTGGGCAAACACTGATGTCCTTTTGATATAAATCCAGGATATATCAGTTTAATAGATTTTGTTTCCATGCAAGGAGAATGGAAATACTAAGCAAAACAATAAATAGCATAATATTAACTAATGTTATATAGATGAAAATTCATACTTTGTAACACAGTGGTTGATGTTTTTATTAGTAACTTCAATCATAAATATTCCCCCTTTAGAGTGGTCAGCATCTTCAGGGCCTTTTGATCATTATTATTTTGTATCCTCTTGGTTTTAACTATAATGCACTTCACACGTCTCTAACAATTTTCATCTGAAATCATAAATTACTTTGTAAGCATGAATTCATTAAACCTCACAATGTCCCTCTGAGAAAGCTGTTTAACAATACACCCATGATTCTGCCACACAGATATTAAGTATTTTCCCCAAAGTCACAGAGTAAATTGACGAAAAAGAACAAAAAAGAGAATTTAAGGAACACATGCTGCCAGGCCACACAAATATAAATATGGAGAAATATCTTCATAGCTAACACAGAGGCTACAGGTTGCCACTGATCTGAACCCAGCTTGAGGTACCCCATCCCATATTGCCTGGCAGACCATGGACTCCTCCTGATCTGAGTGTTTCAACCAAGCTGCTGTGACAGCCATAGGCTAGCATCACAGCCACTGCACAGCAGTTGAGATGAAAATAAAATAAAGGCTTTGGAGTTGCCTATGCAGGAGCCTTACTTTTTTTTCCTCTGCTGAGGCTCATCCCCATGATGATCTGGAACACAGGAGCAGGAGAGACTTGGTGGCCTCAGCAGCACAGCAGCTGCAGCTAGAGCCTCTCTCCCAACCTACAACCAGCCCTGGCAATGGATTATTTCACTGTACCCCAGATGCAAGAGTGCCTAGAAGATTTGTGGCTGCCCCATTCCTGGAAGCGTTCAAGAACAGGCTGGATGGGCTTTGAGCAACCTTGTGCAGTGGGTGGCATCCCTGCCTATGGAGGGGTTGAAACTAAATGGTCTTTAATGCCCCCTCCACTCCAAACCAGTCTATGATTTGTGATTGTATCTCTTAACGTCCAGGAGTCTATTGATACCTCTGCAAAAAGCCCCGAAGGGTAAAGGACCCCAGGATACAAAGGAGTTTGGTAGAGACACATAAATTTTCACTTTCACTTCAGCCAAAGCTTCTGTTTCTCCGGTGAAAACATTGCTAGTATGTGATCATCTGACATGGTGACAGGTTTTGGGGGTCTTCTGCTCAGGAATTGAACTCACAAGCCAGGCACCTGTGCAGGGAGGATGCAGCACCTGTGCAGCATCTCAAGATCTGCAAATGCAGGCCCACAGCTTTGGGTATAGTTGAGACAGTCTGCACCTACAGCGCTGGTTGAAATCCTGAAGGTGCTGAAATATCTCTCCAAACTGCATCAGCTTTGTCAGCTAACTGCTTCAGGTAGACTTACACTTATTTACAGGTAGAATTACTCCCAGTTAATGAGGGTCTTTCAGGGCCTCTCATTCTCTCTCAGAATGCAATTTCAATTGCAGTCCTATATTGACCCCAGCTCAACCTTCCCTCTCTCCCTTTTTTCCTCCTTATTTTTCTCTCAAATGCTACAGAAATTGCTTTCCTGGAACATGAAAACTAATGCATGCAAATTGTTACACTGCCTGATGCCGTTATATTGCTGAGGTAGTTAATTACCAGGATATTGCAGTTTGTCTGCTCTCTATCCTCTTGTGCTGCTCCTAAAGGGAAACAAAGGAAACAACATCAGAGAGACAAAGACAGAACTCAGTCCCCTATTAATAACCACCATAAAGGAAATAAAGGATTAAAGGTCTTTTGCAGCACACATGGCATACAGCTTTATATGGCACAGATGTTGAAGAGGTTCTTGGAACTGTGTCTGCACCTGGCCATGTTATTCATCAAAAGATAAACCTTGAGATCCTTGCTTAATTTACACTGAATTGCTGTAATTGCCAAAAGGAATTTCACAGCAGTGAGATCTAAGTGAAAACCAAGGCCAGTGGCAAGAGCATTGCTTGGAATCACACAATGCCTCTAGTCCTGATTCTGCCACTTTCATGCAGCTATCACGTTTGCAGGTGACTTTAACTGCTCTTGCTCTCCTTGTTTGTAAAAGCAATGGTAACTTTGTCCCCCAAAAGATATTTTGGGATTTACTTTAGCACTGAAATTCTAATTTCCTGGTGTGTCCAAGAGGGCAATGTGTTCTCAGTGACTGAAAAGCCAGGTCCTCACAACAGGTAAGTAGTATCATCACCAGACTTTTCATGCTCTTGGCAATCAGTGATGACTTTTCTGAACACCAATGACAGAGAGTGGTCCTGAATAAAAACTACATAATTTTGCCTTAGGAAACATACAGAGACTTGATAAAAAAATTAAAATCAAGAAGCTCTATGTATTCTAATGACTGCATAATTTTTAGAGCCACTCTGTGGGATTTAATAGTAATTTTGAAAGGATGGTTAAAACTTCCATATTGAATACACAATTGCTTATTGCATTTAAATGGTATTTATTTTAAAATTGTTTCTATTGATCTCACTCCATCTCATTATGATCACACTTGGGCTGGTCCTTCTTTGTTTTACTGGACGCTTCCATAAAGACCAGGCTGTCCCTGTAGGTGACATCCATTAAAAAGGGTCAGTTCCTTTGAAATAAAGAGAAAGAGATAATGAGAAAGCCCAGCTCCCACCAAGAGGGTAGCACCAGCACCCCACCTCCCGTTATCTCCAGCCAATAGCACTGTCTGGTGATGAGGTAATGCTTACATTCGATGCTCTAGGCAGCGCTTCAGTGGTTTGCAATTCTCCTGTAGGAGACAAAACTGGGAGGCTTCCCTGCAAACAAGTATTTCAATTCAGATCTTTACATTTATAGGAAAAGGGGGGCAGTGGGGAAGTGTGCCAGCCCTCAAGCTTTTCTTCCCTTCTGTCTTTTGTAACACATAAGCGAGTTTGAAGTGTTTTACACACGCAAGTTAAACAAAATCTAAGCAGGTGGTTTGGTTCCTGCTGTAGACAAATCCCAGGATGGATTGGTTCCGGAGGCTTCTGAGTAAATTTAGGAAACCGCAAATTTTATATCAGTAACAAATCAGTTCACTCTCCTTTCATCATCTTAATGGAGTCAAGGTTAAAATAAATAAACAAATAAATAAATATCTGTGGCTCCATGTGTAAAACATACCAGTGGGGGAAAGACCACAGAAGCAGCTTTGTTTTCCTCAGCCGGTGTGTTCTGCATGCATTTCAGCCCCGCCTGCCTATTTCCTTTGACAGGAGGAACAGCTCCTCCTGTTGAGGCCAGCGCTGCCACCGTAAGCAGCTGGTGAATGGGGCGGCTCCGCTCTCAGACAGCAGAGCCCTGTCAGCTAAACCTTGGAAGCAGACTGCGAATTACGGACAACATTCTGGGAGGAAGGCAGTAATTCCCTTCTTCACGCTTAGGCCCCAGGCTGCCTCTGCAGGCTTGTAAGAGTGCAGGACAGCACCTTGTTAGCAACTGAATATTCTTGGTGAGAAGTCAGGACAAGGCAAGGAGGCGTTGTGCCCAACAAGCGTGGTGCCAACCATCACTGAAATCCCCCTGACTGCACCCAGAGCAAGAGCCATCCTGGTGGCATTTCCCCATCACTGTCCTGACTGCAAGAGTGATTTAAAATGGATTAACTGCCCTCTGTACTTGCACATCACCAACACACTAATTGTCCTTGGCTGGCCAAACATTTTTAAGTGCTCATTTTTCTGCTACAAAAAGTATTTCTCCCTTCAATTAAGTGCAATTACCTCAACCATCTCTTTTAATTGTTGTATTTCCAGAAGATATATTCCCTAAGGGCTTTCTTGCCAACATGAATGGATGTTTTTTAGGGGATTATATTGACCTGCTGGGGCTGACATCCATCTTTCATTTGCAGCAAGCCCGTGTTAAAACTTCATGGACATGGGTGCTGGGATGGCTCATGGGCATGGGGGAGGGGGCAGAAATGGAGCTCCAGAAACACACATGTGAATAGCAGTTCTGCCTCTTGAACCAGAGCCAAAACTCCACAGATGCTCAGCTGGATGAGTCCATATGGAGCCTCTGGGGCTGGCAGCCATGGAGATGTTACTCATTTTTGAGATGACTTCCAGTTTAATTGCTGAACTAGCCCCTTTTCTTTATCTCAGCGGGAGTTACAGTGGGAGACCAGAGATACACAGCTTGGCTGTTATTTTACTGTACATCCAGACTGACAAGGGCAGTGGGAAATCAAAATCTGCTGCCACTTTAAACAGCTCTCAGTTCCAGTGTGATCAGGAGGAATCAAAGAAGAGGGAGCATGTTCCCTCTTCGCAGCACACGTGCTTCAGTGCACCCAGATACACAGATAAAAGTCCAGTGAAAAGGAAGGAATGAACATGAACCTAAGGCAAACCCACCAACAGTCTTGAATCCAATAGCCCTTCTCCTTAAAGGCAGGAAATGCACTGGCTTTGTATAGCACATTTTGAGAAGATTCAAATACAAGAGATAGAGCAGCTTTGTAAAAAAAAAAAAAAAAAAAGCAAAAAGCCCCACTGTGTTCAATTAACCTTGAAAAATGAATGAACTGTTCTTTGATTTATCTCAAATGCATATTACAGTAGCCTTTTAAATGCCTGTCTTCTTTCTATCTGTAATCAGCTTGGTAAAAGGTGTCTTTTCATTGCACAGGGGTCCCTCCCCTGCCTCTTCCCTTTTTTCTCACACAATAGAAAAGACATTTTGGACAGATTTCCTCACTTATCTCCACGGCATTTGTTTTCCAACATGAATGTAGCATTACTGTTGGCAGTACAACTTACCTCCTCCGCACCAAGCAACACAGCATGAGTGTGCAGAGCCATGACAAAGATGCTCTTCAAAATGTTCACAGGTACCTAAGTTACAACACTGAACATTGGTGAAAATACTTGTCCATCCACTCCTGGGGGTCCTGTTCTGTAAAAGAACTTTGCTTTCACATTTGTGTTGTCCTGCAGGACCAGCCATGTGCTAATTTAAGGATGGTTTAGCCTGTCTGAGTAGAGGGGGTTATAAAAAGCCACCCCAGAAAGGTAACATCTGGGGAATAAACAGTCAATTCTCTCTTCCTGTCTTTTAGGTTACTACTTAACTTGATCCTTATTCCTGAAGGATAGACCAGAAGGGAAACTGGTTTCTCCATGCTGTAGAAAGAGTGGAGGAGAGTGAAAGTACAGTGCAAAGTGGGATCATCTGAAATTTTCCTTGCTTCCTTGCCTGGAAAAGAGCACACCTAGACTCTAAAATTCAGAATTGGATCCCGATTTTGATGCTTCTCAGTTGTTACAGGTTTTTAAAACAGCAGATCTGGACCAGCTCATGACAGGGATGGACCCATGCACAAGACCCTGATCAGCTCAGAAACTGACTGTCTATATAACCTGTATAGATGTGCCAGTATGACATTTGATTTGGGCCTGTGTTTGAATTAAACTTTTTATGTTCAAGAGTGATTCCTCCTACAGGGAAATACTGTGAATAAGACCTGATGGTAACGGAGCCTGATCCCTGGATCATCTACAGGTATTTGAAACTTTAATTTTGAGGAACTGCAAAAAACCTGTCACTTCTGTGGGAGGAGGAGAGGAAATAAAGTCAATCACGATCAAGAGGGGAACATCTGAAAGAAAAAGAGAAATATTTTTTGGCAGTGTTGAGATAAGAACTAAGTCACCCAGTCCAAGAGAATCAAAATATATACAAGCTGTCATGAGAAAATAGTGCTCAGAGGAAGGAGGATAATATGCAGACATCTAGTCTGCATGAACAACGATAGTCATATGTAAGGAGAAAAAGACTCTGCAAAAGAAGGTGAGGGAGCAAATAAAGAGTGATGGGAAGCAGTGAAGTCAGTTTGGTTATTGAGGGGCAAAGCATGCACCTGACAGTTTGGAGTACATCACTTTGAGGATGACCTACTGTATCTTAGTGGAACCTGCTTTCCTGAAATACATGAGGTCTCAGCTTCTGATGGTCTGGGGTGCTTTAGAAAGGCAAGCAACATCATTAGTGGTTTTGACCTTCTCACATGAAAGAAGATAAATTGCATCACTACCGCCTCAACTGACTCTTTGAAGTAGAGTTGGCTATGACTTCTTTAATCCAGAAGGAAAATGAGAAATTCTGATATAGGAAAGAGGCTCCTCATGCCTGAAAGAACATGTAACTTCAGGATAGGCAGTACAGCTTCTATAAATGGGATTTTCAAGGTGTGAAAGAGCAGGGTGCAGGTAGGATATGGCACAGGAAGGAACCATAGACATTTATTAGCAAGGAAATGGCCATTGGCAGAGAAACTAAGATACCACAGTGAGAAAGAGTAATAACAAATCCTAGTCATCAGCTGTTCTCTGTGTGTATATAAGCAGGCTGTAGCTGCAGTGCCTTTCTCATCCTATTATCCTGTGGAAAATACTTCCCCCACTCAACACAGCTGTACATGTCCTTTACAAAAGGAGGGAACAGTCATACCTTGTCACAGTTCTCTACCACACCTGCATCCAACATTAGGGCTACAAAGTCTCATCTTGTATTTCATCAATCTGGCCTACAAAAACACCCTAAGCATTTTAGCTCTATGATTACAAGTGTATCTTTCTGTCCTTATTTCATATGACTTCTTTTGTTGCCAGTGACAATATTTAATCTTTCTTTCTCCATGTACCTTCAGCACTAAGTGCTGATGTAAAAGCACCTCTTCAGTGTCTGGTCACTATATGCTACACTATGTCTGTGCTTTCCATCAGCAAAACCATCTACCTACTGAGATCTTTGCCCTGCATAGGTGACTAACACACCCTTGAAAAAAAGATGAGGTAACACTAAGAGGAAAGGTAACAAACAATGAGGGGAATCTCAGTGACCACAGAAACTGGATGTCTGAAAATGAGACAGCACTGACCTGGTCTTCTAAACAGAGACATCATCATTTATCTTGACTAATGAGCTGTGTACCGAAAAATGAGCAGACCCTGGGATTCAGCTGCACTGAATAACCTCTAGTGCAAGCTGCACTAATAGGAAAACATCACCTGGTGAAGAGGGAACAGGCTTAGCAAGCACAGCACAATTTGCCTATGATTATTAGATGAGAAGGGGAAACAAACAGCATTTATTTAAAAGGATGCAGAAAAGAGGTTTTTCCAAATTCTTAAAATAGCCATCTCTGTTTACTGTTTTTACAAGTCACCTCATGGAAGACTGAAATTGAACATGGTTCCCTAAAAACCTCTCTGCTCACCATGTAACAACCCTCACTTTGTCTGTTGGGCTGTGACAGTGGGATCACTTTGAGATCAGAGGAGGGCATTTGTGCTTTGTGCCAGCAGCAAGTATAAAGCTTTTATTATCTTCAGTAGTATGGACACAGTCCTAGGTGATCCAGCTTTTCTAGGCACTCTGAAACAGGCAAACAGAAAATTTTAAAGCCTTAAAGCACTGCCTATGCGCAGCATTTAAGACAAGGCATTGTGCTGGGTGTGGAGAGGCAAGCAAAGGACAACAGCAGATCAATTTGAATCCATGGGCAGAAGCAACAAACAGAATTTGATACTCAAGCTGCAGACTGGCCAGAGAGAGAGCAATATCTGTCCTGCAGGGGAAAAACATTCATCTGAGATTCAGATTAGTTAAGAACAAAAGGCATGAGTAATATAGTCTTATTTATCCCAACTGTTTCATTCATTCCTGTTCCAAAGGAAGGAAGTAAAAACAGCAACTGATAATGTTTAGAGTTTTTGTGGCACTGCTCATTTCAAATTAAAAACAGTCATTTAAACATTTTGGTACAAAGGATAATTTATACAGTGGTCACTGAACCACTGAAATGCAGCCTCCACAAAAATAATATTGTTTGAAGTGGCAGAAGGAAAAAGTGGGTTTGGTGAAAAGATGATGAAACAAATAGCTGTTGTGATGAACAATGTCAGGAAGTGCTCTGTGACTGCACAGGACTGGGAGGCCCCCTTCATCTAAGCCAGCATCCAGAAGACACCTGCACAATACCCCCCTGGCCTCAGCTTCCCTGTGGAGAAGGGGGGGTTGAGTCACAAAAAATGAAAGGTATTTTCTTCTGAACATAGTTCCTTCCTGCTGATATAGGCCCTAAACACTAGGAGGACATGAAGGAGGGACAGGCTTAAGTAGCATCCAGATAGAGAATTTAGGACTGTCAAACCTGAATAAGTACTTCTCAAGGGACCCCAGTGTGTAGTCAAGGCCTGCTGTGATGTTTATGTGCACAACACAAAGGCAGTGATTGTCTCCTTAATAATTGGCACATTACACTTATCAGAAATTATTTTTATATTCAGCAAAAGACCCATTAGCTCCCCGCACCTCAGTTTCATGTTGCCAGCAAGATGCTTGGTTCCAACAATAAAATTACTGTGTGCTCCCTGGATGAATAGAGAATGGCACTTGGCTGAGAAGGGCACCTGTTTTCTGGCTTATCTCAGGGCTAGCATTTCTATATGCTCAGGTAGCATTTCTACAGCCTTACTGCTCCCTTGGGGTGTAGTTGAGGACAAAAGATGAAGCAGGACAACGTGGAGACTGTGCAATGAAATGAAGAGGTTTGGCTTTTCTAGGATGTCTTTGAAGGACAAAGCAGAGAGCAGGGAAAATGACTTCAAAGTAGGGAATTAATACCTAACATCACCTAAATGAAACAAGCTTCTCCTCATTTATGCTGTCAGGATATTAATGACTTTTAAAACAGGCTAAAACAAGAAGTAACCAAGTAAAAAGGGAGGACTCTAATTGCTGAATACTCCTTGTATTCTCCTATTTCTGCCTCTGTGACTACAAGGTATTTCCTGATAGCTGAAGGAGATGTGTCAGCTGGTGCTGGCCTATGACTCATGGGGACTGCAATGGGCTGGGCAAGACCTCAGTGGCTTCACTAAGTTAAAATTCTTCCATTACAGGAGAAGAAAAGAGCTGGAAGACATTCCTGACCAAAGCACCGCTCCACCCTTCCCCTACTTGAAATATCACAGGAGACAAGCCCAGGAGAAAGAGAATCCTTCAGGATCCCTGGGCAGAAGACCCTCCTTGGGACTGTTCATTGTAGGGGATGGGATTTTCTTGTGTGCAATATGGATAGCAAGCTCTGGAAAAGGACTGCCATGAGTATTGGGCAGACAGTGATGCCCAAGGATCACACAAAGCCTTCAAAACCTCTAAGGAGCTCTTCCCATATCTGTTTACTTGTAGTGTCATCATAGCCCACCAAAACAGCAGAGGGGTAGGTGATCATCAGCATGAGATCAGAGGCAGCCACCACGTGCCAGTCACTTGGAGTTTGTCATAACCAGTGCTGGTTGCACCAGGCACTATCCTAGGAGGACTCCTGGAAAAGGCTCTCTGCTTTAAAAACTTGATTTAGGCATAACAAAACCTCAACAATTTCTATCTTACACCAAATTGGATTAATCCTTGGGGGAAAAATAATTGTATATACACAATACATAGATATTTTATCTATGCCTCCTGTGAGTGACTGCCTACTTACCCAGTGGTGATGCTGGCCAGTTATTAGCATATTATGTATGTTTCCCCAGGACTGAAGGCCTGCTTAATACTGGACATCTCTGACTGGCATCAGGCAATAGAGATGTCCAAGCTCCTTTTTTTCTGCCCCAGTCTCTCAGCCTCAGACAACAAGATAATATTTTATTTTGTGGCACATTAAAAAACCCAAGCAGTGCACAGCTAAGGTAGCATTTGCACACATGTAGACATGTCAGCTAACTAGCTTTGCTTCATTTTCTCCCACTTCCAGAAACTAAACTTCTGGGAGGCATTGGCAACTTTTACATGACATTTGACTTAAAAGGAAAAAAACAACACACTCAACAGTGAATTTGATTGCAGAATGATTATTATGTGACTCACCCCTTTAAGTATAATAATGGAGAGTTTATTAAGTATGCACTTGGGCTCTAGGCTGCCCACCTACACTCAATTTCCTCTGACTGTGGAATGTCCTTTGGCAGCTGTGCAGCTAACCAATACTCCAGAGTCTGAGGAAAACATTACAACTTGTATGGTATTGGTCTAAAGGCTGTGGGTTCACATTTCAGCCAGCCAGCACAAGATTACTTGTAAAACACAACCACACCTTGTGAGAGAAAAGAATTCATGGGGCCATGATTGCAAAATATGTGCTCAGATAATAGAGATGAATACATTAAAACTCCTAGATAGGTATCCAATCAAAAGACAATTTTTCCCTCTGTGCACCACAACATTTTGGCTCACAAGCCAAGCATCTTGGAGAGGAGCCTGCCTGGCTACAAACCTGTATCAGGTGACACACAAGTGTGGAGTGAAACACTGCTCCTTAATTCAGCTACAGGGGGTGCCATGCCCTAATGCACATCCACCACCCCACATCATGCTACCAGGGGAGCTGTGAGCATGCCTGTAGAAATCCCTTGCTGGATATTCAGCACATTTCTTACCAGACCAAGTGGAGGCTGCTGTAACTGTTTTGTCCTTCACTTCTGGCATCCTTCTTTAGCTGGATGTATATAAGCCATCCTGGAGAAGAGACCTGTGCTTACCCTGCCTGAGGCCCTCACAGACATTCAAAGTAAGCATGACTGTATGCAATTCTCAATCACTTTTGGTTCATTGAGGTTCATCTCATACCCTTTAAGCAACTCAGTCTTCCTACCTACAACTTTTCCTGGAGTCTCTTCTAAGGGAACTGAGCCACTCCCCTCTGAATACAAGGACTCCCCTTCTTGTCCTGCCAGCCTAGTGTTGTTTTTAGCCTGGCTCAGTCACACTATTAGTTCTAAACTCTTCTGTTTGTTTTTTCTTCGCTTATGTAGTGAGAGGAAGGGATATTCTGCTTGACCTACTGCACAGATAAGCGCTTTATCAAAACCAGTTCCATACTTATTACTTGTAAGCCCTAAGAAGTCATAACAGTTTTCTTCAGCCGTCTCACCAGTCCTCTGTATTTTGTCAGAACAAGGGACCCAGAAGAGAGATGGTCTTTATTTCAGTGACAGTTGGACTGGCCTGAATTGAGTAGCATCTAGTAAAATCCCAAGTAACAGCATTTCAGAAAGGACTCACTAAAATATCAGCATGAAGAATCTCAAACTGGGGACATTGCAAAGACAGAAAAATCAGTGAGCAGCAGAGTACTTTAGCATTGGATAGTCTGAAGCAGCAGCCTGTAACACCCAACCGCCAACAGCACATTCTGTGACTTATTGTATCTTAAAGAAAAACAAAGGTTCACTTCTAACTTTGGGCACACTGAATTATTCTACATTTAGATAGATGTTGGGCCTCTCATTTTTTCACTTAAACATTTAAAATAAAAGCTCAGTTATTTGTTTTATTTTTAAAATAATTAATAGAATCCCAATATTGAGTTGTTGGGTTGTGTTTTTTTTTTCCTTCAGGATACACAGACTTGTAAAAATCTGTCTGGAAAACTGCGAACAGGCAGTGTGATAGAAATATGCAGGCTTGACCTTCCTGCTAACCTAATCTGTGAGCATCTCCTTTTTTCTTCTACCCCCTTACCTCTATAGATGGACAGAGAAAAGAAGGGCATTTCCCTGAGTTTGCAGCTGATCAGCATTTTTTCCTGAAGAGTTGTGACCTCTAAGTTAAAAGTTAGCACAACTTCAACCCCACCACAAACCATGCAAATACCTCTAACCTGCTCTAACCCTCTGCTGAGCAGAACCTTCTGTCAAAGCTGCAGGTGTTGGAAAAGAACCTGTATTGGAAGGGGTAGGGTTAAGGAATGTCTGCTTCAAAGCAGTCCTTGCTCAGCAGGGTAGGTCACTCCTTCCTGCTGTCCAGTTTCCATAGCCACATCCAGCACTAGTATAGGAAAATAAACACTGAGCTGCAGGGTCCACCTACTTGCTCCAACACATTTGGGTGCAGCTACAACACATTGGGTCCCTTCTGAGCACAGAAGAACCTGATGCTTTTCCCTTGCATATTCATTTAAAGCAACATGGAAAGGGCCATTTATGCGTCAGCAACCTGAACAATTGGATGGTCCTGTTCCAAAAACTCCTGAAAGCAGTGGAAGGACTCCCACTGACTTCAAAAAGGCCCTGCCTGAATGGCAAAGTGAAGTGTTACAGAGAGTGCTGTACATCTTAGTTTATTTCCTCTATGGAACTGAGTTCCGCCTTTTCTACACATGCCGGTAAACTTTCCCATGCAGCCACCTTTTTTTTTTTCTCCTTATCTTTTTTCTCCCTGCTTTGAAAAAAGGCTGATATCACCCAGTTATTTTTCAGTGCTGCAGCTTAGTTGTGATTGCCACTTGCTCCCACAAAACAAAGCAGAGAGCACTCCCCTCTTCTGGGAACTTCCAGGACTGCCATGGAGTGCGAAGGAGCAGGCCACCAAGCTGCACAGTGAGGAAGGTGTGCTCCTGGCACTCCACACCAACCACTCCACCTGCTTCACCTGCATTGAAATTTTCTGTCTCTTGTGAAGCTGGAGGGCAGCCTTGCTCCTGAGAAGGCAGCTCACTTGCTCCTAAATCCCTACACAGACTTTGTGTTACTTTGATTTTGTATGAAAATCAGGATTTCTGCTTACGTTTTTTAACAGTTTATTTTGTATGTTGGGACTACAAAGCCTTATCAGGGCACTTCACACGATGTTACTTGCTTTACTGAAGGAAAAATCCCAGAGCTCTCACATTTCAGCTCAGTTTTTTCCCTTTCCCGGAACCCAAATGACTAAGGACTTGACAACTGCAGGGATGGTCTTGACAGCTGCAGCTATGGAACAGGAAGGGAGGTGCAGTGCTCAACAGCAAAGCTGCTGCAGTGTTATGTGAGGAACTGAACAGATTGCCTTCTCCACCCCGAGCTCTCTCTGAGCAGCGAGCTCAGAGACAGTCAATGGGCTGCCCATTATCTCCTGTGTTTCAGTCAATGCTAAACACAATGCTAGTGCTTTAAAACACAGAAAGTAGATGTAATAGACTATCATATCAATGTTCTGCTTCACTGGAGCTAATCAGACCTGTTTCAGAACAAGCAATATAATTTTGCATGGGGATTGTATTACCCGAGGACATAAAATGCTGGGGAAAAAAAACAAACAACAAAACAAAACAAAACAAAACAAACAAAAAACCCCAAAACAAACAAACAAACAAAAAAACCAAAACAAACCAAAACAAACAAAAAAACTAACCAATCCCCAAACCACCAAACCACAAACCAATTTTTGAGTCATTTACAAAAAAGCCTGCTCTTATTGTATAGCAGTTGCTTTCTTAATTCAGATTAAAAACCCCACAAACTCAAACAAACAAGTAAACATTATCTCTTTCAAACAGAGCCCACCATCAAATTACTGTCTTGTATGTGTGGGCACATGCTCATGTGCATATACCTGCAAAAATTGCATGTATCCCTGCATCACAGGACAGCTGATTTAGCAACAGCATGCATGGTGCTGCAAGACTGCAGCATGAAGGGCAGCCCATCTGACTGGCAGTGATGTAAGAAGCCAAGCAATTCCAGTTCTTGGAAACCTTTTGCCTCCTGGAAGGCTGTAAATAAAAGAGGAAGTATCATCTTTGGTCAGAAGATTGTGCTCTTGTGATAAACAGATAATCTAAGTAATCAGGAGCATTTTGTCTGATTTGTGCAAAGTCGTGGCTGAGCAGCTGTAAATTATATCACCATATTCAATTACTGGAAACAGCACTTCCTGCAACCTTTCCAGTCTGTAGGGAGATATCCCAGTTTCAGATATACCTTTGTTAATCACTGCATTAATTTTTCCACTTGAAGGGGAAGAATAGGATTTGTGCAGAGCAGGAAGTTCAAAAAGTCTCTCAGTCTGAAGTGTTAAAACATTTGACCATCTTTGTGATCTTTCAACTCATAACAAACACAGAGTGTAAACAGATATCCTAAACATACTTTGATTGATGTGCACTATTTCTAAAAACATTTTCAGTTTTCAGCCATTCTATTAAAATGCTGATTAAGTCAAAGCAAGAATATTTCATCAAAATGTACAGATTTTGATCAAGATTGTAACAGAAGGTCTTGAAGCTTTAAGGTGGAGTCTAGCCATTTCTTCGGAGACAGCATGAACTGAAAACCTCATCTTTTCCTTTGAAAATATTTGAATTTATTCCAAACCAGAATTGGAAGCAGAATTTAACACTTCAAAAATTGTTCCAAAGAACAGGGGTCTTGATTGGGGGTTGTCTTGTAGTGAAAAAGGACATCTTTGGTGCACATTATAACAAGGAATTAATTTGAGTTTGTATATACATGCAGACACACTTGTATGTGTGTGTCAGAAGTGGTAGGCCTAATTAAAGGAGCCAAATGGAGCACATGCCTCATTCTACTTTGTAAAGAATCCTATTATGCCTCTGGCCAGCAATTGCAGAACATCAGTGCACCACGGGTAAGCGCTGCTGTAGAAGTAAGACATGACCAGATTGCAAGCTGACACCTCAGGGCTGTCAGTGCTCCAAAAGGTACTGCAGACTTGGGAAAATCAGCTCCCAGGGTGACACTTTTCACAATGGGATACAATGGTAAATACCACCCCTTGACAGGATATCATCCAAAGCAACCTCAGGTACAAAAGCTTACCCCAGCTGTTAAACTACCTGGTGTGCCTTCATGGTGTTCTCCAAGGAACCGGGGAAGGAGAAACTAGAGGTATAGGACACAGAAATATCAACATCAAGGAGGTTGAGAGTAGCACTGAAGCAGGGTACTTTTAGAAGCCTACTTTTATCTTGACCTCCTCAGTACCTGTCGGTGAACCCTGTCAAGCACCTCAGCTGTCACTCCTGGGAGTTTGGCATTCCTCTGTGCTGACGTGACCATCTCTACCTCGAGCCTTTGCTCCAGCTCCACCTCTCTCCTCTCAGACTATCAGGGTCCTACCCTTCATGTCCCAGCACCTTACTACTGTTCACAGCACTAATGCAAGTGGGATGACAAAGACAATGGACAAGTGGTTATGGCAAAGGCTTCACAAATGGGAGAGTCCTAAGCCTCTCTCCTCTCTCCCACCATCTGTAACTATCTGTTTGCACTGTCTCTTACCCCACTGGTTTACATCAAGTTACTCTGGCATGACAACAGTAATTGGCAGTAGTAGATCTTCTTGGTTTAAATCCCAGGAGAAAAACCTGAATTCCCTTGTCTATTTTGGTTTTATCTTCTTCAAACTTCCCACATTATAACTCCAACATTGTCAAGAAGAAAATGTAGCATACATAAGACCCTGCCTGCCACTTTACAACCATGTGCCACTTTGAACAAGAGTATGGTCAGAGGTATTTGGACAGCTGATTGCTGGTGCTCACTTGAACTTCCACTATTCCTGGCTTTTGATCAGAGACTAGGAATTGTGCTTTAGGTTTCTAAATCCTGGGGAAAAAATCTACCACTGACACCAGGATCCATGAATGGTCACTGATAACTCCTGAAAAAAGGAAAATTAATTAGTCAGTGTTTACCATTCCATCACTGCTTTTCTCAGTATTCTGAAATTTATCAGAATTTATCAGATCTTCAGCCAAGTAAGCAAGTACACAGATTTTTTTTTTTTTTTTTTTTAATGGATAGTGAGTATCTTGCTCTATTCTGCTGTCCTGTCCTTTCCATCCCAGATTGTGTCCCACCAAGCAAACATCCAGGAAACCAGCCTGCCACAACGCAGCACCTAAGTGCTCACATTTTCCTGTCCCATCAATCCTGTGTGCTGCCTGTAGGTGATAAGAACAATTAATAATGTTTTGGTTACTTCAGGTGAGGCAAGGCAGGACACAGAATGAGGAGATGATCAGGAAGCAGGATAGTTATGTGCACCTTTCAGCTGTGCAGTGAAGTCTCACAGAAGCAGAAGCAAAGAGCAGACCCCTCCCAACCTGTGATTCTTCACAAGAGCAGCTACAGAGCCTGCCTTGTCCTGAAGTATAGTACAACAGATTTGCTGGAATAACTAGTTCAGTACAGTGAGATTGTAACATGATCTTCCAGTCATGAGTGAAGGTCAGGGAGACCCTTTGTGGGGCTCCAGCCAACTGCACTGTGCCA
The DNA here is from genome assembly GCA_013389925.1 of Aegithalos caudatus. Taxonomy (NCBI): domain Eukaryota; kingdom Metazoa; phylum Chordata; class Aves; order Passeriformes; family Aegithalidae; genus Aegithalos; species Aegithalos caudatus. The sequence goes on from WEIU01051962.1 coordinate 203,761, forward strand.
TCACCAATCATTACACAAGGACTCTCTAATAGGGGTGAGTGCTTGATGGGCTTTTATGTAAGGCACTCTGATGCACAGAAAGAGACAACTGGAATTAGCCTGTCTTGTCAATGACTGCATATGAGAAGCCTCATTTGCACTCTGATACTCATAGAAAGGACTTTTGTCATTGAACTCCTTGCAGTCTTACAATTTGGGGATGAAAAGACAGAGACAATAGCAGGCCTTTAAATTTTAGGCCTTAATGACCTCATAGCAGATTTCTTTATGAGGCAAATACTTGTTACAGCTTTATGCAAAAAATCCAAAGCTAACCAAACAAACTTCAAAAAAAAAAATCCCATAGAAATGTCAGAAACAAACCCACATGACCTGATTTAGAAAACATCCTAAGACACAAGACAAGCTGGGAACCTCCATTTTCTGTTGGTTTTTGAGACAAAATTGAAAGGCTTTAAAAATATGTTACTGCAATACTTCAGATGAGAGTCACACATGGAACAGCTCTGGGCCTATATTGCTGTTGTTAGTCTTGTCAGGCAGCTAAGCATGACCCAGCCACTCATTCACATCCTTCTCATAGGGAGAATGGGAAGAGAATGGGAAGGGCAAAAAACTAGAAAACTTATGGGCTGAGATAACAACAGCTTAAAAAGTAAAAAAAGGAAACAAGGAAAAGCAAAGCCAGGAAAAAATAAGTGAAGCAAAAAAGTCCTCCGTAACTGCTAGCCACCAGCCAATCAATGCCCGAGCAACAATAACTCTGGTAAACTTTTCCCCCTAACTTTAATTGCTGGGCATAGCCCTTGTATGGTACAGAAATTCCCTTGGTTAGCTGGGGTCAGCTGTGACTCCTCCCAGCTCCTGTGCTGGCAGAACAGGTGAGAAGCAGAAAAGGCCTTGATGTTGAGCAGTGCTTAGCAATACCCAAAACATTTCTGTGTTATCAACATTGTCTTCATGACAAATCCAAAACAGCAGCTGTGATGAGGAGAATTAAAACTCACTTTCAGCTAAAACCAATACAATGGCTTTGATGGGGTAATGCAGGGCTGGCAGCAACTTTTACACCCAATTATAAAGTAACCTTCCCTCACTTCAGAAAATGCTGGGCTAGGAGCCAAGGAAATGAATTGACTTTCTGAATATGTATTCCTTTTGCTTCTTATATTTGTAAGGAGGAGCACAGGCAGACAGGGCAGTATTGGGGATGTCCCCGTTCCTGGCCATCCTGAGGAGTGAAGTACCACAGTACAGGAATGACAGAGTGTCTCTGATTGCAGGAACGTTATCAGTTGAGACTCCACCATCAAACGCTGCACATTGAATGCCTGCATCCAGCTGCCCTTCTAAGACTCTGTGTTTTCTCTGTCTCCCTCCCTTTCTGTCATTTACCTTTTGGGCTGATTTCAGCATCACTGTTCCTTCTTTCTCCTCCCTGAAAGGCTATTTTGGAAGTGTGGCTGATCATTGTCAGTTGTAATTCTTCAAAAATGCAAATGTGCTTCAGAGAAGAGGAAATATGGTATCTGTGACTCATCCATACTTCAGGCAAATTCTGTAGTTCAAGGGAAAATAAAAAGACGTGCCCTAAAAAAAAAAAAAAAAAAAAAAAAAAAAAAAAAAAAAAAAAAAATTCAGACCGGAATAACAAAGTTAAACAGGAAGAGATATTGAATGCAGTCAACAGGCTTCAGAAGCAGCAAACATCTGATACACAAGAAAGTAACAATAGGCTACGAAATTAATTATTCCAGATGTATTGCATATCCTGCACGCAAGTGGAATAGCAGACCTTCACTCAGAGATAAGTACAGCCTATTTTGGTTTGCTTGAGGACAGGCACCCTTCTTACACCCATACCGTGAGGAGCACTTGGCCCCACACAGCTCCATCGACTGCCACGCAGCCAGGGCATCAGCACCTGGCTTTCTACCAGGAACCCTCTCACTTGGAAACAATTGTGTGCTGCTGTGCTATTTCCTTTCTGCTTCTCCAGTATCCCTCTTGACGAGTACTGAGCGCAGACAGGATTGCTTTAAAGGGCCACAAGTTGTGTGTGTGCAGAACAAGTGGCAGAAATCTTTGTCATCCTTCCGCTGCTGCTCATGAGCAAGGCTTGCAGTCCTGTGGAACAATGCCACTGTGTCAGTGCCTACCCTGCAATGGCAGCTCACACACTTCCCTCCCCGTTCCTGGCCATCCTGAGGACAGCAGCATACTCATCCTGGGCTCCTGGGCAGCTGCTGTTGGCATGGGGGTGATTGCTCTGCTGGTCTGTACAGTGCTTCATGAAAGACAACAAGAGTTATTAAAGTCAGGGCTTGGGTTCATGATTCTACCTGCCATAGCATAAACAGAAGCTCAGGTGATGTAGAGGAACTCTCATCAAGCTCTGTTGTCATGAACAAGAGTGAAGGCAGTCTAATCCCAAAGCAATACTGTACTTCATGTTTCGGATCCCAGCAGAGCCATCTACAATCCACGATTTAACATCTCTGCAATGACCTAATGCATAGCAATTGCTGGTGGACTGGATGTGTTTCCATGGCAGACTGGCTTTGCAACGAAAAAACATAACAGGTGGTTGCCTAGGGCAGCAAAATACTAAGAGCTGCACAATGTCAGTGCAGTGTGTGAACAGTGGCAGATTTGGAAAAGCTGGATGTTCCCCAGTCACTCTGCTGATCGCAGTGTTGGATGCTCCACTTGCACACACCTCTCCATAGCCCAAAAGGTGCAGTGCCGATGATGAGCTTTCATGATGAGCAAGGATTAGTAAATAATTACACAGAAGGGCCCATATCACTGAGCATTAACAGGCAAATTTGGGCTGGGTTTTGATCTAATGTTCATTGTTCTCATTTAAGGTAAAGGACAGCCTGACCATCCAGTTCAAATATTCTGAAATTAATGCCCAGGCCTGTTTTCTTTTCAATATAAATCCTTCTCCAGCTTTTGCTCTATTTTTAAAGTTTAATTTATATTATATTTTTCCCTGGGAGAAGTGCAAATGTAATCCCCCATTACCACACATTATATAGACAAGCTTCCTAACTTTGGGGCATCCAAAGAAAGTCTGACACATTGACAGTGTCAGGGAGATATCTTCCCTAGGAAACCTCCTGCCTGATCATGGTGTTATTCATAGCACTGCTGGTAACCCACCAAGAAAAACTCTTCCTACTGAGTCACTGATCTGATCTGGCATGGGGAGTTAGTTTCAGTGCTCAGGGTGCCCTCACTGACTCCTTGTGCGGCCTTGCCCCAGGGGTAGACTGGCAAAAATAATTTGGAGCTTGGTCAGAAGCCAGGGAAAGCAGTTCTGTGGCTGTCAGATTAAAGTGGATGCAGATCTATTTATTCATGAGCTACTTCTGCTTTTTTCCTTGTTGTAAATCTTTCTTTGTACCTGGGGATGCCTGCAGGTCCCAGCAGCAGGGCTGCCAAGGGGGTATGGCTGGGAGCTAGGGGTACAAAGGAGGGATGGGGTGCTGGGGCCAGGGCAGGCAGCTCTGGAGATGTCTCAGAAACTACTCCCAAAGAATAACAGGGAAATACGCTGCAACACAATTTCGAGAGCAAAAGATAACAGCTACCAAGGAAGAACATGCAAATCACAGTGAGGAAAAAAAAACAAAAAACAAAACAAAAAAAAAACAAAAAACAAAAAAAAAAAAAAAAACCAAAAAAACCCAAAAAAAAAAAAAAACAAAAAAAAAAAAAACAAAAAAAAACCAACCAAAAAAAAAAAACAACCAAAAAAAACCAAAAAAAAAAACAACAAAAAATGGAGAACAGATCCAGACAGCTGCTGTCTCAGTGGCATAGGCTTCACTGACCGTGTCTGTTCCCAAGGGACAGATCTGCTGGCAGCTTTGTGCAAGCACTCTGCAGGGTGGTGTGCCTGGGCCAGGGATAAAGGTGCAATGGCAGCAGCTTTCAGCAAGTGCTGGGAAAAGTCATCCTGCCCTCAGGACCACCAGATTGCCTCATGTGCCATTCATGTACCTCACTCTCTACATTTGTCTGCCTGTATTTCCTCAAGAGCCTTCTGAGAGAAAAGTGAAGGCAGCGTCATAGTTTAACCCCAGCTGGCAGTGAAGTACCACAGTCACAGGACAGGCAGCTGGAAGGAAAACTGGATGCTGCCCTCCAGCTTGCACAGCAATAGCTGCCTTCCCACCTCCAGGCACAGCTGCTTCTCCCCTTTTTCCTTGTGGCTTCTCCAGGCCTTGCATCTCTCCCTTAATTCAGGCAAGCATTCCTTGCTAGGGGAAAGCTTGAAGGGGGACCAGGTGAATTCAAAGAACATGAGGGTAAAATCTGTGCTGCCCAGCCATGAGTTTTCTTCCTGTCCTAGTTTCATCTGGGATAGTGTCAATTTTATTCCTAGTAGCTGAAAAGTGCTGTGATTTCGGTTCACAATGAGAAAAATGTTAGTAACACGCTGGTGTTTTAGTTGTTGTTGAGTACTGATTCCTCTAAGTCAAAGATTTTTCAGTTTCCCATGCTCTGCCAATCAGCAGGTCCACAGGAAGTGGGAGGGAGAATAGGACAGGTGATCCAAGTGTGTTTTGTGAACTCAGTGCTGGATTAGCAGCAAAAAAAGTGAATCCAGTATTAGGAATAGTTGGGAAAAACATAGAGAATAAAACAGGAAAAAACCCCCAAACATAATTATGTTGACACAGTTTTGGGGACCCAGATCATTTGTTTTTTTCCTTTTGAGGGCCTAAAGGAGATAAGTGAGATCACCAGAGGGGGATTACAAAAAAGTATTGTGACATTCAAAAATAATCTGAAAACCACTCAATCCTGGAAGAGAAGAGCATTGAAAGCTCTTGCTCCAACCTTATTCCTCCACCTGTCACTGCCTATGGCACAGTCAGAATACAAATCATGGGGCAGAGGGTCCCAAGGCCTGTACCTGTACTGCTGTTCTGATGTCCTTACTTTGGTGCATCACTCACAAGCAGTGGCTTTTGGTTAATAACCCAGCCAGGACAAGCAAGGGTCATATGTATGCAGTGAGATACATTTCTGTCAGTGTAAATTGGGGATAAAACACCACATTCTTTTAATTCACACAGGCAGACAGTGGTGGAGCAGGTTATGCAGGATTCTGCTCTCACCCCTGGAAATGTGCTGATGCTCATGAATTCCTCTGCCAAGAGACCTGAAATGAGCCTGGAGGTGCAAGGCATCAGCAGATTATACCCAGAGGGTTTCTGAGTTACTTGTTCTGTTTCATTCCTACCCTTTTCTGTTTGGCAAATTCATTCCAGTTCTGAAAGGTCAAGAAGGCATGCAATGTTATGTTTCACTAATTGGCCACTTAACTTAGCGTTCAGGCCCCCCAGTTCTTTGGACATGACCAGGAGTGCCAAGCTGAATTTTGTTAACTGGAACATGATGTCCAGAACTGGGGAGCTTCCAGTATTGCTACTTTAAGTTCCCCAAGTAGCTGAGGAGTGTCAGCCTGGCCAGGCTACTTGGAAATAGGAATGCCTTTGTTTCCAAACTGCACTGGTGGCAGTCGGGTCTGGTTTACTAAAAACAAATATTTAAAGTTATAGGTGGTTCCAAAAAACTTGCCTTCTTCATTATACTTCCTCCAGACCCATGTTTTCCTGATTTCTTAAAGAATTGTCACCTCTCTTCTTCAGGCAAAATCAGACCTGGGTGCCTTCAGGAATGGAGATTGCATGCAGAAACCTCTCTCCTTTTGTGCCCTTCCTGATCCCTGGCCCCACAAGAAACCAGTACTCCTTTGAGTTTTCACCTCCATGTTCCATTCCTTTTCCTCCAAATGCACTGCTAGCAAGGATGGGTTGTAAAAATACACATGACACCAGAATACTTCCTGGAGAGATTGGTTTTGGTTTATGAATTTGTCTGGAAAAAGAAATTACATGCTGATAGAGGCTTTTTTTTTCTCTCTCTTTTTCTGTCATGCAATTTGGTATTTTTGTGAAGTCCCAGTTTCCAGAATTATGTACAAGGATCTCAGCTCTCATTTTGAAAAACACAGTGAGCTGTTACCCTCATAACTATAAAAAGAAAAGCTTGTATCTCCAAAACAAGGTGTCAAATGACATCTTATACTTCTCATTCTTGAAATCTTACTGCTTTGAAGACAAAATGATTATATTAGCAGTTACAGCAAGGATTCTGGTTATAATTTTGAATATAAAGAATCAGTAGTACTGTCTCTGGGTTTTCAGGGACACTGAGAACGGAGAGAATTGAAAAATAATTTCAGACATCCTGGGGCTCAAAGTAGTACAGACCCTCCTCTTGCTTATCAGCTGCTAGAACAGTATATTCCTGCATGAATGTGCATTCCTGAATGAAAAACATACACTGAACCTGAATGTTTTAGTTTGCACCTTGAACAACAATCAGAATGCATATTTTGTCCCTTGGAGAAAATAAACCTCAAAATGCTTTTACTGAAAAGCTGATACAGGACTAAGCAGGACATCTTGGGTTACTGAATTCAGTCTGACAGGTGCCATTTGTCACTTTGGTAAATTGATACCATTATTTTTAAAATTATCTGGGCTTCTCCCTAGTAACTTGCTCTGAAAAAAAACCCAGAATGTTTTTTTTTTTTTCAGATGATTTGACAGCTTGCTTACATGCAGCCCCTTTTTAACTGTGGATATTTCATAGTTATTTGATCTTGCACCATCTTTGTCCTTTAACCTGCCTACATCTTTTTCTGCAGTGTGATTATTTGTAGATAGCAAGCACGTGGCTTGTCAGCCTTCTTATTTTTAAAATTTTTTATTTATTTTGCTCTCTGTGTGTCTTCCCTTATAACCCTCTCTTCCCTCCCCACCTCATCATCTTGCTTTTTCTTCAGCATGGTTGGCTGGGACTGCATGTGATGTCTCCAAAAGATGGATTTGATTGTTTTCCTGTATTGACAATCAGTATTTTTCAAATTCAGGACATCAGAATTCTGGGAGTTTTAGGACTGGGGGGGAAAAAAGTAATCCCAGTCCACAGCACTCAAATATTTGATAGTTCAGCAGTGTAGTGAGGCAAAGTAGATTAGAAGAAGCAACAATTTCAGATTCCAAATCATCCATCTGTAAAAGGAGCCCAGGAATTTTTAAAACTTAAGTTCCACCTCACAGTCAATGAAATGTATGGATAACATAGCACAGTCTTTGTCAACCAGGATAACATCTGATTTTACACAGTACCCTACAGAGCGAGAGAGTCTTAAAGCACTTTAAATAGTCTCACTTCCCAGATGGCTGCATTTAGTAGATTACACCTATAATTAGCAGTAATTAGCAGGCTAGGGAATGTTTCCCACAGGGCCTGTCTCCTCAGAGGGACTTTACTCAGGTATGCTGAGATGTGCCTAATACACTTCTGTAGAACTGTCTGTGAGAATCCAATTCCATCTGCTCTTTCTGCTGACTCAAGCCTGTATCCCTTTGTGCTAGAAGGGTGCCCAGCCTGCCAGTTTATGGGCCCTGTGATTCCACACAGGGGAAAAGCAGTAAACATGTGCATGGTTTTGTAAACCAGTGATGCAGGTATTCACTCCTTGGGGAAGGAGGAAAGAGGCAAACTGGATACTGGATCCCATGTTTTACAATGTGTGGTGGTTAATATGAAAAAGCAAAGCACGGAACAGGGGCCACATCTATGTTTTCTCTCCTAAGCACTGTAAGAGTGATTCCAGAGACTTACAAAGCCTTTTGTTCATCTGTGGATCTGCTTCTAAGCCACCAGAAATTTAAAAAAAAAAAGTTTGTAATATGCTGTTTCACCTGTCCTGTGTTTTTCTGTCAAAAATAAAAGGAGAGAACTGTTTACCCTTTGAATCATTTTGGCTAGACTAGGAATACAGCACTTCCATGCACTCATCAGCAAGGCAAGAAGACATGCTTGCTTTTACAGGCAATTCATACAGTCTCAGTAATGTACTTTGGCTTGCAATGGATGCCAGATTAGGCTGAAAAAACCCCAAACCCCACAAATTAATTACATCCAGGCAGTGCTCAGCTATGGTAAATCAGCCTAGGCTCATTGACTTCAGTGAAAGTACATGAGTTCACACAGGTACAGATGTGAACTTTGAGACTGAAATAATCCTAGATTACTTTCCTCTTATTGCAAACTTACTGGAATCACCTAGATTTCCCTCTGAAAGCAGTGCCTCTCCACAGACAGTAACAGCTCATCAGTCAGCAATACAGCTTCCCATACATCCATTAACTTTCAAGAGGAAGAGAGGAAGCACCATGTATGACTTTGTGCACTTATTGTTATACAACTCATCTCAAACTCACTGGACCTACTGTGTTGCCTAGCACAAACACCCACAATCTGTGTGTAAAGGGGTGTTCTGGGCAATCAGTAAAAATTGACATTGGGGAGCATCTGAGTAAGCATATGAGAAAGATTACAGTGTGTAATTCCCAGAAGGATTTAATGTATGTAGAATGAAGAAATCATTTGTATGTTATTTGCTTATAAAGCAACCTTAGATGTCTGAGAGCAGGAAATTTGGGTAAAGCAGACCTTGAGAATTGATGAACAGAATCACTTGTAGAGCTTTCTTCATTTCCTCATTGTTTTGTCAGAAGCCAAGGATAAGAAGAAGTCATACAACAATTTCTACTCTTAGCACTGGGTGTTAAACACTCCTTTGATAGTTGAAGTTCTCCATTTGGAGAAAATGAACAAATTTGCTGACTTTGTTGAGCAGTGGCTTTCTTGTGAACCATTAGAGGCCCAGTGCTGCCTAGATGGCAGGGCTGCCCAATGCAAGAGATACATAGGCAACTGCCTGTTCTTAGAGAGGAGAAGTTTGTGTGAGGATGTATTTGAGATAGTATTGATTGTGCTGTGCCAAATCACTGCTGCCCAGCTTCAGGGTTCAGGACCCATCAGATTCCCTCTGGCCCAAAGTGCCCTTGTCTGCAGAGGGAAGTTCTGTACCTGGAAATGGTCAGTACTGCAAAACAGGGCAGCATTGTAGCTCCTTTCTACCCAGCACTGAGTCTTGGGAGTTCCTCTGCACCTGCTCCCTGCAGCTCTCCTGGAGAGTGGCCATGCTGTGCAAAAACATAACACATTAGAGACTGCATGGTGCAGAAAACTATGAAAAAAATGGAAAATTTCAAGCTGCCACAGAGGAAAAGAGGATTTGCTTATAGAGCAAACACATGGATCTTGTTGAAGGTTGGGTTGTGGGGATCCTGTATCTTTTCAATTCAGACTAAACTGCTTTTCAAAGGTTCATCTGAAAACTGCAGAAAACAGACTAAACTGCATTTTCTGCATATTTTTATTTTGAAGTTTGGCTGTTCAGATAAAAAGAGAGAAATTTTGTTTAAACAAGCAAAAATAAAACCTGTTTTTCTAGATGAAGTTGTGTTTGCCAACATCAATAGCAGTAACTTCTATACTCCTAATTTAGCACTGACATTTCATGACAAGAAATGCTCTTAGTACTTCTTTTCATGCTTCATTATGCAGGTCTGTTAAGTGATTTTTCCAATAACCTTTATTTCACATGGTTTGTTCCACTAAGACAGTTCTCTCCACCTGGGCATTTAGTTATCTGTCCTTAAATTTTGCATATTACCCTATCTCTTTCCAGTTTTTCCTGGAGACAGGGGAAGAGTAGAGATAAGATTTGTCTTCAGAAACTGATGGGGAAAAATGAAGGAAAATTTGTACAATTGTCTGTCACCAAAACTTCAATTTTCAGGGAAAAAAAAAGAAAGAAAAAGTAGCTCTATTTGTTACCAAATATTTATTGAGTGGAAAATGGAAATTAGTAACAGTCAGAATGGACTTAATGTCCCACCAGTAGAATTTCCTTCCTATAATGGGTAATGGGCCTAGCAGACAGAGAAGAAGCAGTAGGAGTTATGTTATTATGTAATTTTGTTATGTTCCTGTCCCTGGTTCACTTGACGTTTTCATAAGCCAGGTGATGAAACAAGTGCAGATTTTGTGCAAGCTCACAGTTACACTCAGTGACCACATAGCCTGGCTCACAACTGGTATGGAAAGACAAACTGAGTGAAGTTTTTTTGGCATCTATCCTGGACATCCTCCTGCGTGCTGGTTTCACATAACATCTAGAGGCCAGAACACAGAAGGAACTGACTATATCTTCAGAAGACACTGGAGGAGACCACAAGTAAAACAGGATTAGAATTCAAGATGATTTTACAAATGTCATTCTACAAAGTGTTGCTTTATAGACAGGAGTGTGATCTGCAGGTCATATAAAATTACTTCTCTGTTTTTCCTGGTATTTGTGAGGCCCCAGTATTTGATTCCTATAGAAGGAAGAATGATGAAAATTATATATTGAAAGAAGGTTTTAAGAGTAATAGGTTTGAAATAGACTGCCAAGGGAGGTTCATACCAGCTTCCTACTTGGTCATCTTTAGGGAGAGATTAGACAAATGTTTAAAAAATTACTTTGGTAAAAATGTTACTGCCATAGGATGGACAGATGAACTAGAGGAGCTCTTTAAGTCACAGGTTAAGGTCATATTTCTTTTTTCTCTTTCACCTTTCTGCTTGGTACCCACATTCTCTCTCCTGGGGAAAACCAGACCCAAAAAATGCTGTTTGATCACCTATTTTACAAATACAGTGCAAATATTAGCAGTCATATACAAATAAAGTAGTATTTCATGTTACCAAATTGCCAAATATCTGCCTGGGTTTTTAAACTCAATGGCTAATCCACATTAGATAAAAGATAGGTGGCTTGATTGTTCTGGCCCCAGTTTATAAAGGGTTTTCTGTATTAGGTGCCAAAGAAGTAAATGCATACAAACTCGGAATGTTGTGACACAGTACCTACATATTAGCCACCCACAAACCCCTATCCTTTTAAAGCTGTATTAGCCCTCATGGATACTTGTGCTGACTTTTCAGTTTTTAACATGATATCTGGCTTCCTTTTTCATAAAGTATCTGCCAATGAACTTCTAAGGGAGCCTTTGAGCCTTTGGAAGGCAGCCTTCTTTTTTNAATAAATCAGCCAATTTCTACATACCAGGGCAGAGGTGATCAGGAAAAGAGAATAATAATGAAGCAGTTGATTAGATGATCCCTTTTTATTTTTTTTTTTTTTTCTTTTTCTCATTTTATACGCTTTGTAATACTAAATAAATCTTCAGAGAAAGTTCTTAGTGAAAGCAGAAAGTTAGAAGCAGAGCTCCCTTTGGTAATTTGCAATGCCTGATTTTTGTTAAACAGAGTCAGATGCTGAAGAAGCAGGTTTCCAGTTTCAGGTTGACAGGTCAACTGCATTGCTATGTTCAGCTTTTCTCTTTATCAACTCATGGCTCAGAGACCAGAGGGGCAAAGATGATAAAATAAGCAAGGTAAACAGAGATCAGCCATGACAAAGGTTAGACTGGCAACCTCTGAATAAATATGGAAACAATCACTAAAGAAAATGAGTCCACTGAGCAAGTCCAGGGAATTTAATGAGACAAGGTGTCAAATAAGTTTGATACCTGAGATTTGATCTGGTGGAAGGAGTTCAACCAGATAGAAGGAGCACACCTGAGTAGCAAGTCAAACAGAGCCTCTGAATTCTTAAAGGAGTCGTAAAATCTTGTATTTTTTGGAGAATCAAACTGCTCCACTCAGGAGGAAAGGTCTCTTGTCAACAGTATTAGAAAAGTATATAAACCCCACAAAAACTAACAATAGGTTTTCTAAACCTCAATCTAGATGAGAATTCTCAGTCCTCCAAAGAACACGTTATTTTAACATAGTAATTTGCACTAGCCCATTACTTGCAAAACGATTGAAGTTATGAACCCAAAATGAAGACTAAGGCACAATTTGTGGCTATAAGCCTAATTTTGCACTACAGTCAATTCTATCAAGTAGAGGCCACTCTGTACTACTCACTGTGTAGGGTACAAAGAGTACCCATGCAGTCTGTGAAGCAGCAGGCTCTCCCTGTAAGCATCTAGTATCTGAGCAAGATGGTCACTTGTGTCACTAGGAAATGTCTCAGCTTCCTGCCTTAGGAATGAGTTTCATCAGCAGAAGTGTCCTCAGGAAGATCCTACTGCCCTGTGTTATGTCACTGGAGAGAGGTGTTCTGGCAGTCCTTGGTACAGGAGCACCAGCTTCAGTCCAGGTTGTGTTACACCAGGCCACATGGCTGATTTGACTTAGTGCTGGTGGCAACACAGCCCGGAGTGGGAACCAGGACTAGCTGATGTCTAGTGGTACATTCCTCCAAGATTCATGTGATTCTATAACTTTTATCCAAAAGAATTGCTTTTGGGTCTGCTGCAAATGAACAATACAATGCAGCTTGATTTTTGCTTCCCTCAGATATACATATATTTCCAGCAGTCTCTCAATTATAAAAGTCAATTTCACAGTCAGTAAATGGTTCATTTATTGATTCTCATCTACTAAATTCAAGCAGCTCCACAAACAACAATATACTGGTGATGTATTGAGGGATAAAAGAAATAACTCACATTTGCAGGGAGGAAAAGCACAAAGCTACAAACTGACAGCCTCTTTTCAGTACTGAAGCTGTAATTTCAAATGTCAAAAACCTTTGACATTCCTCATAGATTACATCTTTGGAGAGCCCTACTTCTGTTTAAAAGCTGAAATTAAAGGACTTTTGCTTATTTTGATTTGTAATTTCAGCAAACTCTTTAGGCTACAATATTTAATCTATTTCTCTAAGGTTTGCATCACTTATGCTGCCAAAGAGCTCCTAGCAGAAGCCAATCTCCATTGAAATTCCGCACCTACACTCAAAATGTAAATAGAAAAGAGAAAGATTTAAAAGTATAATTAATCAAAAGCCCCTATCAGGACCTTGACTTCTAAAGGGTAAAAGAATGCTTGCAACCAAAGACAGGTTTGAACTCTTCTTGTTGCAAAAGCAAGCCCATGGGATTAAAGTCCTGGTGATTCTCCAATAGCTATGCCAAGGACAAGAAACAGATGACTTCTCCTGGCTGGGTTTTCATCTCTGCAGAGGGATTCTGCACAACAGCTACGTTATAGTCTCCAATGAGACAGGATTTCAAAGCGCTCATGACAGCTCCAGTTCCTGCAAAAGCCACCATGAACAGCTGGATTTATACTGAAGTCCCACTTGTTTTTATCATTTCTCTCCACTGTAGGAATGCCTCCTGCAGAAATGCCACATGCACCCTGCACTGCCTAAATTCCATGTTGATCAAAGGCACCACAACTGTCCCAGGGGCAATAGCTTAAAATAGCCTCAAGGCTCAACAAAGGTTCAGTTTCAAGAAAGTGACAGTAGCAGGGGAAATTGGGCACATTTACAAACAAAGCAAAAGTAATTCATTGTGAAAGTTAAAATTAATTGCCTTAATTACACATTTTCGTAGCATTGATTTTGTATGTTTACTGAAAGCTTCTTCTTGTTCATTCTGCTCTTTTAATAGAGAGGTGTGAAAGTGTATCTTCTTTAGAAGATTTAAAGAGAATATGAAGATTTTCATCATTTAAGTATTTGGTAATCAGAAAAGCAGGCCACTAACTGGTTTGCTTTTCTCTAACTGCTCCAGTAAACTCCCTGGTGTTCCTTCTCCATATGGCATGGTTTTACTCCCTGATTTCCTCCTCCTGTACAGAGAATAGATCTCTCAATAAAAAGACTGGAATTTTCTGTAGTATACATTGGATTTCTTTCTATTTGTCTGTTTAAGAAAAACACTTAGAGTAACTTAAAAAGCTATCTCTGGAAGAGAATGTTCAAGATACGCCTTAATTAAGCCTGACTTTAATGCTGAATAATTAAAACTACTGTGCTTCCAGAGGTCTGGCATGGAGGAATCTATGTTTAGCATTATTTTTCTAATTTATGACTGTTAATCATATTGATTTCTTTAAAAAGTCCACTCTGATCTGTCTATTTGCCTTAGGGTATCCAACAAACAGAATAGAAATGTCTTTTCTCACAAATACCATATTGAAGTCAGCAATCTATTAGTAACTAGATGTTGCTTCTAGATTTCCTGCCCACTCCTCTGAAAGTTTTTCCTCCACATTTCTTCAGAGCTGTCCTACAACACTCAGAAGTCTTTAGCCTCCTGCTTAGGCTGACTTCACCAAACTTTAACTCTCTCATGTGGGAAAGCCAAGGGCATCCATCCACAGGAGTATGAAGGGATGGAGCAACTGTTGCCAAAGTAGGAAGTCTTCCAGTGACATGTTCCAGTGGATACTGGATTGTGATCCATGAGTGACTTATAATAAGAAAAAACCCAAGAGGAATGAATTTCCAGACATAACGCAGGCCAAAACTCTCTGTATGCAGTGAGTATTCCTGTGGTACTGCTAAATGACAAAGGAACTGGCAGTAATCAGCTGTCACTTTTCACCTTCAAGCCCTCACAGTGTGCCCATCATACTGTGATGTAGGTGACTGATAGTCCCCACCATCCTGAAGTTATGGAACAGCTTCTGTGAAATGGATGGAGCGACTGATTAGGAATCCTAATACTTCTCTGGAAGTGGGATCAGTCTGGTGGAAGAAAAAAACCAAAACATTTCACAGTGAGTGATTATGCAAGCAAGAGAGCAAATAAAATAGCAATTACTCTTCTTTCAGATGATAAGCAAGAGGTGGAGTTGTATGTGACCTGTCTTCCTACATACTGTTTTCTTCTTGGTTCAAGTTTCACATAAGGACTGACAAAAATGAGACAGGATTTCAAAGCAAGGATGGGATAAGAGTTTTGCAACTCTCTTGAGCATATTGGAGGAGTTTCTGTAAAGATCAGTGGAAGTTTAGAAGCACACAGCTTGTTCAGAGCAGCAACCATCAAGATGTTTCCAGCTGGACTGCGGTACCTGTTTCCAGGGAGGTCTATCATATCTCCATAATTTCAAAGTACAGGAAGCCACTGAAAAAGGTAATTTGATTTGTTTGAATGCAAGGATATGCAGATTAATGGGCCAGTGATTAGAGGGAGAAGGCAGAGCTGCAGATGGAGGAAAGGGGTCAGGGACAGCTGATAAACAATGTCCTGGATGGCTGCATGAGTTACTGATCCTGGCAAAGGAA
This sequence comes from Aegithalos caudatus, assembly GCA_013389925.1. Lineage (NCBI taxonomy): Eukaryota > Metazoa > Chordata > Aves > Passeriformes > Aegithalidae > Aegithalos > Aegithalos caudatus. Next base: position 218,849 of record WEIU01051962.1, read on the forward strand.
AGCATCTGTTGTTCAGACCTGGGACAGACTCCCTGTCACCCTAGGGGAAAGTTATGTAGTTTGCCCATATTTTGTGTCACAGAAAAGGCCATGTAAAACAGGTAATCACCTTCCCCAAGCACCTGATCATATCTACTGGAACAGGGAGGAAATATTTTCCTCAAAATTTTCTGCAAGATCACCTATTCTGATTAACTCTAATAGATACTCTTATTTGTCCATAACAACACCTTTCTCTTATACCAGCCTGTACAGCCAGTTTTTCTACTGTTTCACTCTCAAGAGCCCCTGCTTGCACTTCTGCTTGGTAGTTCTTGCTCTTACAGGCAGTTGTAGCATATTCAGAGAAAGAAAACAAAGGTGAGGATTTCAGAAGTAGCTTTCAGGCTACTTTCCCTTTTATCTTAGATATCTTTATATAGATATTTACATTGATGGCAAATGGATGGTAAATAGGCTGTAAATATTCCCCTTATGTCAGTGTCCAGTCACTGGTGCAACCAATAGACAAAAAGAAGGCTGGAAGGCATCAGAGGTGAGGACCTCCACATTCCAGGACATACACACCAGCAGGCCTTTAAACAGCCCTGCTCTCTGGTATTAAGCCCTGCTCTTTTCTCTTCTTTTTATTTCCACTTGTTGATAAATTCATCACAAATCTTAGTGATAACCTTTCAACAATAGGGACATCCTGACTGATCACTATAGACCTTTTATTCAGACAGCTTGATAGTGGACATTAATAACATGAGCTGCCACCTCTGAACAGAAGAAAAAAGGTGAAAACATATATAATTTGGGTTGCTGATGGAGTCCATCCTCCCTGTCCACATCATGGGTGTGTGCAAGGAATTTCTCATGCATGCTCATGTGAACAACCAGTATGCAGTCAGGCTGTTTCCAGTAAATGGCTCTTAAGACTTCAGAGCCACTGCCATACAAAAGTCCATTGTTCATATGCAGGATCTGCCTCCCTACCCATTCATTATAAAAGCACAGATCACAACAGTGGCATGTTTATCTTAGCAGGGTGTTAAGTCTTACTAACTGAGTCACAGTCGCTGGTTTAGGCATAGAAATGGGATTACTGAAGCTATTCTGAAACATCTAAAATGCAGAACAGGGTACAAGTACTATGTCAGTGCTTAGGCAACAGTTTTAAGAAGGCAGAATGTTACTGAGCTGGGTTTGAACATGACAAAAGCATTTTATTTTAAGAGAATGAATGCAAGACCAGTCTGGTGAAGAAGCAGGGGCTTGTTTACAGGCAGCAGTCAGCCTGGAGAGTCCAACCTCTGCAGAGAGGTTGGCTGTTCTACAGGGCAGTGTCTTACCTTCAAAATGCTTGAATTTCTCCCTCGGTTAGAATTAGTTTCTGTGAACATGCTCATTGATATGTTCATGCTTTGAAAACTCCAGCCAAAAGTGATGCAAATCTCAGGAGGTAACAGCTATAAGAGCTCCAACAACTGAAGGAACTGTTTCTCCAAGTCATCAAAATTTATGAGTAAGTCTGGATTGTCACCACATTATCCTATCCTAAACTGAGTTCTGTCTTTATTATAAAGACAATACTGGTTATTTGGACAGCTGCATTCAACAGAGCAGACAAGTGTCCCGCAGGGAAAGTCTCCTACATGACCCTTAGCAAAAAAAAAGTCAATTTCATTCAAGCCTGTACCCTCTAGGATCTTTTTCCATTTTTTTCCCTTTCTACCATGACCGGCCTCCCAACCCAGAGGACAAAGTGTCTCTTCTCCTCTTCCCTAAGGAATAGGGAGTGGAGCTGGAGGGAAGGGACCTCCTGAGAAATTAAGAGCAGTGCTAAAGGAGGAGGGAGAGCGACCTTATAGCCAGTGAGGCTAAGAGTAATGTAATAGCCTGTAAAACAGGAACACCATCTACAGTTTTCAAGCCACTCCCTTAGGTGCCCCTTCTGCTGGAATTCAGGAGATGAGGTAAGAAAGGAGAAGCAGAGACAGGGCCAGGGTTGTCGGATTATACCTTTTTCTGTCTTAGAGATGGGGCAACTGAGAGAGGTTTTAAAAATTTCTATTCCATTTTCAGTCTCATGTGAGGGGTGAGATGATACAGATGTTATAGTTCACACCATCACAATCAGAAGTTAAACTATTTCTTAATTACAATACATTATATTTTTTTCTCAGCCTGTCAGCTTTTGCCACACAATGCTGTTAATGCCTTAAAGTCAATCACCTGAAATTACCCCTCGTGGGTCCTACTACAATGCATCTTTCATAGTTCTATTTCTCCAAAGTATCTAGTCTTATTTGCAAGGCCATCATTTGAAACTTGTTTCTAGTTCCATTCTTCTCTCAACAATGTCTGTCCTATTCCATGGCATTTCTAAGTCAGCATTTTCTATCTCGAAGTTTGCATACCATATGAGCCTTCTGTTAGGCTTTGAGAATTCTCTACAAATCCATTTCCCACACAGGGTGATGGCTAGGGAACAACAAAGCAGGAATGAAGGAAGGATGGCATAGATCAAGGACATAAAGGAAGACTGAGATAGTTTAGTTCCTCCAGAGGAAGACAGAGGACAGACAGAACTGGCATACTCATGTCTATAGAGCTATGTATGCAGAGGCAATCTTAGGAGAAGACATGAAAGGACAGTATCTACTTTGCATAGTAGGAGAGAAATATTTGAAAGGAGAGATGGGAAATACAGGAAATTTGGAAATGAGACCTGACATATTGAAGAAGGGTGAGATGTTCAGACCTTTGTAGACAAACAGGAATAACTTACAATCCCTGAGCCTTTGGGACAACAAAAGTTATTTTGCTCCAAATTTGTGGGCAAAATGTGTTCACTGGTTGGCAACTTCCTTACAACCCCCTTCCTGGAAGAAAACAGCTCTTCTTGCTTGACCTGTTCAGTTCACTATTACCTCACTTTCAGGTTGTGACCTTCTCTCAACATGTAACAGGTAGTATTTTCCAATGGCTGTGTCAGAAACGACTGGGCTTTGCAGGACACACCACATTTAGTCACTCCTACTCCAAATCCAAAATGAGCAGGGCACAAACACAGGTGAAGGAGGAGGAGAATAAGGAAATAACATGGCCAGGCTTTCACAGCAAGAGAGGAAATGCTGTGTAGGCAGTCTTCCTTTCTACAGATAGATTCAAGGGATCTGTGTACCACAAAGGAAATAACCAATCAAAAGCCTCCTAAGACAGAAAATCCTATGATGAGTATCCTGGGTGCTGTGGGGCTTTCTTTTGTTACTGTTAAATTTACTGCCTAAACAATAAATTTGAATAGAATAGAGTCAATATGGAAATGAAGCAGAAAAGCCCCCAAAGATTAGCCTCTGGTGCTATAATCTTTTGAGCAAAGACTGCCTTCATTTACCCTGATAAAATAAACAGGTGAAAACAAATGTAATCACCTGTGGGATGGAGTAATGGATTTAACCAGCCTCTTCTATCTCCTGTGTTTATGATCGTGCTCTGCAAGTAGTTTTCATTTGGTGGCTTCAGTCTTCTGTGTGAAACCTAATCCCCAAATACAGTACAGCACACAGCTCCTGAGGCTCATTTAATCTTGGGCTGGTAGAAAGAATGAAAGAAGTGTCAAGGGTGATACACAGCAGGCCTGCTGGAGCTTTAGCTGCCTGGTACCAAAGGAAAAGATCCTTGGCCTTATCAGATTGCTTTGGTAAATGCACTGAACATTCCTAAGGAGAGGCTTGGGACAAGTCAGTTGGATAATCCAAAGCTCTGGGCAAGGTATGTGGAACAGGATAAATGCCTTTGATCAGTGAAAAGAAGAGAAAAAAAAAAACCTACACACACAAATTACCACTATCCCCCATATGCTCTCCAATATGCTCTTCAAGCTGCTGAGATGTTGTGCTGCTGTAGGAGTTAGGAATTCCTCCAGAGTGGAAGTGCTGATCAGATAACCTGTCCAACAGTGTTTTTTAAAAATAGTGTCTAGTTAATGCTGATTTTTTAAGCTTTCTTGTTACTACTGCCAATGTCAAGAAAGAGAACTAAAATAAATAAATAAATAAATAAATTCCTGGTTCTTGCCTGCACTGGAGTGGGTTATAATTGTGCTTTTGTTTAGGATAAGCATTATCCTTATATATTCTCAATAATTTTTTCCAGTTGTTTTGGACCTGTGATTGCAAATTCCTAGAATTTTGCAGGCTTTGTCTAAGGGGTCCAAAACAGAAACAAGCATGTTAGCACCAGGTGTAAATTTCTTGTGAAATATTGCCACCTGAAAATTGCAAGAATCCTTAAACCTGAAAAGATGGGGAAAAGTACCACCAGTTTGGTCTTAGTTCCTTGTAGAGGCTAACAAACACTGCAAAACAACAGCAGCATTGTGATCTCATTCAAAGAGTTTGCATGCTGAGCATAGTAGCCTGTAAAATAAAAAGACATTATCTAGACTTGCAACATAGAAGTACCAGTAACAATAGAGAATTAAAAGATTATATTTCCTGTATTATTTCATTCAAGAAGATTATAAGACAAAAGAAGAAAATGAAAAGGCACATACTGCAATGTTTTCCAAAGCAGAAACTGGCTGTGACCTCTTAAATGTTTTAAATGAATTTATGCATTAAGGCTTCCTCCCCTCACTCACAAATGTCCCTGTGGGAAGCAAAATTGTGCCATCTAGTGGGATTTAGACAGAATCTTAGCTGTGCATTCCCAGTAGACACTGTGGACACTCTGCAGAGCTGTTTAGATGATAGCATGGACATTTTTGTGTTCCACTTTGCTCCCAAATTCAATCTCTCCTCTGCCACAGATGCAGGAAGGGTCCTTTCACCCTGCCAATGGGGAACTTGCTTTTTCAGTTATCTGCTCAATCTACTTTTTTTTTTTTTTTTTTTTTTTTTTTTTTTTTTTGGCTTCTGTAATTGATGAGAAAGATGGGGAAAAATCATTTTCCTGAGTATGACTTGGTAAACTTGAGGGACCAAAGCCCAGAGGTTCCCCATGAATGGAGGCTGTCCCCCTTGCCAAGCAGCCAGCAGCCTTGGGATTCTGTGCTGCGCAGTTACGGAGCTGGTGTATGCAGACAGAGCTGTAGCACAATTGCATTTCCTAGCACGCTTTTGTAACCATAGTTAAGGAATAGTCTTGGTGTAGATTTCAGTACAGCATTTAATCTTTGTCCTTTATGGATTTGTATATCTTTATGACAGAAAGTGATTTCCCAGCTTGCAATTTTTTTCTGCTGTGCTGATCATAGCGGAGAGCCATATAATATATGACTTTGATACTCAAATAGGTGCAAGTGTTGCAAGAGACTTATATACCTCTCTAATTAAACATGATAGATGCCCTTGGGAATACTGGCTATTGCCTGAGTCACAACAGGTGAATGAGTAACAACTCCACAACAAGTTTTCAGTACTACTAAAAGTAAAGTTCACTGGCCAGTCTTCAAATAATTAACAACTCTCTTCTCTACAAACACAGAAAAAAGTGACCTTTTCCAACAAGGCATAAGTGGTTTTTCTCCGACTCAAATCATCCCCTGGAATAATTGGATCAGCTTTGCCCACCAGCAGACCTTTTGTCTTCTATGAAACAACATGGAAAGGAATCTTAAGAATGTTTTGGTCATTTCTTTTGGATTTTTACTTCTCTTTACTGCCTACGGAGGACTCCAGAGCTTACAGGTAAGTGGGGCATCGCCCACTGGTTATCAGGATGGTTGGTCTGGAAGGCCATCAGGCCAGCTGGTAGTGTGAAACACATCAGTCTGTCCATGGTCTCTATGAGAAAGGCATGCACAGTATTTTTTGTGAGCTGTGTTTGGACATTAACTTGCTTCAGGTTAATATTCCTCCCCCAGATCCATGGCATTTACTAAATATTTTATTCTAGTATTTTTTAAATAGCTCACATACTTGTGTTGTGCTACTACTTTAGATCTACGAAGCTTGTTTCAATGGAAACAGAAAATGAAATTAACCTGAGATGACTTTTGTCAGAAGAAGATATTGCAAATTGGAAAACAAAGTCAATTTCTGGATAGGGTTTGTTTTGAATATTTCTAGATTGTTATAATTTTATAATAATTATTGTACAGCAATGTAAAATAATTAAAAGTTATGCCCAAACCATTAAATAATTTAAGTATAAAATAATACAGTAATTTCTAGGATCATGGTATAACATAATAGGTAAAATATTATTTTTTAATACGGCAGTTGTAGCTTGTACTGGCATTAACTTCCTAAAACATAGCAGAGATGGGCTTCTAGAATGACTTGAATACTCAGGTTACAATTAGAGCTCTCTTGTTTATCCAAAACAAAAGACTGAGGGTTACTATTGCTGTCTATGAATGCTTCTGAGTAGATAAACACTAGGAGAAACTTCTCTAATGGTTGTTAAATGAATAGAAGACATTGATGAGCAACTTTAGGCAGGATATTAACATATGATCATGATCAATTGGACTGAATTTTCCCACTGGAGAGGGAATCTCTATGCCTTAAAGGTGGAACTTGATACACAACAAGACAAACTTGTTTGCAATAACGAGGCATTGACCTATTTTGACCTATTGACAGCTTTTCTTTGCTGGCATTGTAAGATTCTGAACTCAGGGCTGTTCTGCTAAAATAGTCCCAAAACTGGATGGAGATATTATGAGTTGGGGAGGCTAATGAGGCAGGGGAAGATAAACCCCAGAAGCTGCAAATCAGTCCCACCATCTGAAACAACAGGTTAAAGCATGGTGCTAATAACACCAGGGTTGTGGGGTCAATGCCCATACAGGACATTCACTTAAGAGTTGGATTAAATGTGGGTTCCCTCCAGCTCAGAATATTCGGTGAATCTATGAACCTGTAAGTACTGGAATGTTAAAAATTTTCATAATTCATTTAAATGTTCCACGATACAGACCCCCCCTCTCAAAAAACCCCAAAACAACCCAGACAGTAAAAATCATATGATCTTGGAAGCCTGGCTTCTAATTTTTGGAAGTAGTAGCTGGCAAAACCAGGCATGTGATGTTTCAAAAATAAGACCTCTGAGATCAGGAAGCCTCTTTGCCTGTTTACAAAACAACCATTTCAATCCCCAAACACCTTGACACTGCTCTCACAGAGACTGTCCTCACTTCACTGTTTTGGTACCTGGCGGTCTCCAAGCATGCTGCATGACAGCCACCGTGGTCCTGCATGGCCAGACTGCATGGCCACTGCAGGCTTAGAAAGCATTCTGTGAAGCCACCAACAGCTTCATTCCTCTAGTGCCACCCCCTCAGCATCCAGTCCCCCTTCCAAAATCATACTGAATTATATCACCTATTAATCAAAACAATCAGGAAAACATTGTTGAGTGTCATAGAATTGCAGAATGCTTTGGTTGGAAAGGACCTTAAAGATCACCTCATTCCAACCCTCCACTGTGGGCAAAGTCGCCCTTCCACTAGACCAGGTTGCCCAAAGCCCCATCCAGCCTGGGCTTGAACTTCTCCAGGGATGGAGTATCTGCAGATTCTCTGGGCGACCTGTTCCAGTACCTCACCACCTTCACAGTAAAGATTTTCTTTCTTTACATCTACCCTAAATCACTCTTTTAGTTTCAAACTATTGTCCTTTCTAGGCATATCTGCCCTTGTGAAAAGTCACATCCTCACTGTTTAATGTCTCCTTTGACTACTGTAATGCTGCAATGGGTTCTTCTCTTCTCCTGGCTGAACAATCCCAACTCTCTCAGCCTGTCTAGGAGAGGTGGTCCATCCCTCTGATCATCTTTGTAGCCCTCCTCTACAACAGATCCATGTCCTTCCTGTGCCAGGGCCCCCAGAACTGGATGCAGTACTTCAGGTTGGGACTCACCAGAACAGAGTAGAGGGGGAGAATCACTTCCCTTGCCCTGCTGGTCGCACCTATTTTGATGCATCCTAGGATGCAGCTGGCCTTCTGAGCTGTGAGCACACACTGTTGCTCTTCTCCAGCTTTTCATCCACAGAATTTTCAAGTTTTTCCTGCAGGGCTACTCTCAATGAGTTCTTCTCACCGTCTGTACTCATGTCTGGGATTGCCCTGACCCAGGTGTAGCACCTTGAATTTGGACTTGTTGAGCCTCATTAGGTTCGCATGGACCCATTTTTCAAGCTTGTCCAGGTCTCCCAAACTGATCTTCTCATTTCATCTTTCACAGCATTAAGAAAAGAGAAGAACTATTTTAAGCATAAAACTATAAAACCTAATTAGATCAGTAAAACGTTATTCCTTCTTTGTGAATATGTGAGCGAACCAATTAGTTCCAGCTACAAAGGGCTACTGTAGAGCCTATTAGGATATGTGGACCTTGACCTCTGAAAATCTTAGAAATTATCAGACTTGTAGCTTAAAGCAAAGACTTTCCCACTATTGCTATGCCAGCCCTTGCAATGCAGATCTGAGAATATTCCTGCCTGAGACAACAAATGAAGGCCAAGAAGAGAGGTTATTCATTCACCTTGCTTTCAAAGAGAAACTCAAACAAATAACATCAAATAATCTAAAGAAGGACTTATCAAAGCTTTGAATCTGAGCAATCCTCACCTGGTCTTGTATCATGTTTTCATAAATGTCTGTCATTTTGAGGAAAATTCCAAGTCCATAATCAGGCTGTTTTGGGGAAATGAGACAGTGATACCCAGCCCCAGATGCTATGTCTCTCTATTTCTGTCCGAAGCCACTCTCTGTACACCATAGTAATATGTACCTGTGATAAAATTTGTTTCAATCATGGCTTTTGTCCCTGCAGAGTAGTCTCAACTCAGAAGAAGGCCTGGGGGTTGCTTCCCTAAGTGTTCTGTATGCTGCTCTCATCTTATCGTCCATGTTCCTCCCTCCAATCCTCATCAAGAAGCTGGGCTGCAAGTGGACCATTGCAATCTCCATGTGCTCCTACATCACCTTCACCTTAGGGAACTTTTATGCTAGCTGGTATGATTTAAGCACTTTAACACTCTCTGTTGTGTTCAAACAAAATAAGTAAGGGCAAAGTTCCTTCTTTTTCTTCTCCATTCCTACACTAACTCTGCGCTGCAGATTAGAAAGTTGGATGCAAAAGGTACTACTTACAACAAATTGAGATAAATAAATCCAGTATTAGGTGGACCAGAGAGGTGAAAATGTGCAGAGTCAGAATGAACAAATCCATCTACCCACCTGAAGCTGGTTCTCTAACTCATGTCTGTAGAAGAGAGTCCCTTTTGGTGAAAAAAAAACAGAATTTATGTTTAAAAGTCAAAAGACTTTTAGGGCTGTTTTTGAAAAGTTGAAGGGAAGACCATCTTCCAGGCAGTAGCTCTAGGAGAAGAGGACCACAGCTAACTCCTGCCTCATTCTTTCTAAAGGTGGATGAACAACTTCTGCTCTCCAGTGACAGGGGTTGCAACTCTGTGGAGGAAAGTTGTCAATATCCATCTTCTGAAGTGCATGTGCAATTAATTCTCAGTTGCAAGAAGTTAAAGCACATGAGCACAGATCTAGCCAGCCTGGCCTAGGCTTGGTCCCTGCACAGAGCTACATATGCTTGCACACCCTAAACTTCACAAGGCCTGTCTTGATTCCATGTAACAGATTTATTGTATCATAAAAAGGATAAATCTATCTCTTTGATGTCTAGTTTTGCCTCTGGATCTTTGGGCAAATGATTGTTATGCTAATGGCAACAACTATGCTAAATAAAGTGTTCTTTGGCAGGTACACACTAATCCCTACCTCTGTGATCCTGGGCCTAGGAGGAGCACCACTCTGGTCTGCCAAATGCACTTACCTCACCATTGCTGGCACTTTGTATGCTGAGAAAGCAGGAAAAAATGCAAAAGACATTATCAACCAATACTTTGGGATCTTCTTTCTGGTGTTTCAGTCTTCCGGCATCTGGGGAAATCTTATCTCATCCTTGATACTTAGCCAATCTTCCACCAAAGGTAAAATGTATTTTGGCACTTCTTTCTATAAACATCAACTAGTTCTACATAGTTAAGATGTAGATTTCTGCAGCCGAGCTTTCATAGCCAGTGGAAACAGGCATTTCAGATGAGAGTCTGTCTGAGGATAGATGTCTGAAATAAATGAGATAAATTTCTCTCTGGAAGTGTCTATTTTCTATCAAAATCAGCCATAAAGGGAGTTCAGAAAAATAGATTAAAAAATAGAACTCTATTGAATCCTGTTTGAATTCTACCCCTGTAGTGCAAAGCATAGATAGGCCGCAGGCACTGGCAGTCCTTCACATCTGACTTCTATTAAAAGTGACTTAAAACAAAAGACAAAATACTGAAGCAACCTTTTTGCAAAGCTTGTAGTATTGGGTTACTCTGCTATTAAGCATTCAAGGTGAGTCAGATGGTTGTTGGTGCTTGCTGAAAATGAGTGCTCTCCAGAACTGTCAAGAAGAAATAGCAGTGGTTGTTGGCAGGAGCCTGTGTGCCAGGGCTCCTCTGCTGTATTTCAGGCTCAGACAGCAGATGCCAATGTAGCTTGAAGAAATCACTCAGCAGTGCCTTCATATCCCATGCATGTAATTGGTGTCAATTTTAAAAAGGTAGTTGTGAAGATGAATTAGTATTTGGATGCAACCTTAGAGATTCAAAATGCTATGGTGTATTATTGCAGCCTCCTGTACATTGCTCATCCTGACAAAGTTAGAACAAGGTTTTTCTCCAGACATGGAGAGAGTTTACATATACACTGCTACTATGAGTAGCAAGAAGTTACCTCTCTCCTGTCTCAGTTAAGCAGTATGTCCTCTGAAGAGTTGTCAAATACTGCTATGGTAAAACTAAATGTCAGGAAGTTGACATCAGCTTTTAATCTTTGAATCTTTGGATTTATGGCAAAGTAGTTGTCATGAGGCGTGATACTTATGTAGAATCATGCTTCCTTTAAACCTAAGTAACCATAGGTGAGGCACTGTTAACAAAGAATGCTGGCAGACCTTTTCAAGTGCAGCAGAGCCCTGCTGACCTGATCCCAGAGCCACATGATATCTCAGGAGGGACTGTCTGGTCAGATTTCCCTTGCAGAGCAGAGACAGTGCTGCAGCTGTGGAGTCTGTACAGACTGCAACTGTTTGACTCTCCTCTGCCTCACAGCACACATAATTTTAATAAGAGGAATAAAACACTATTTTTTTGGTCTTGTAAATCCCTTCCTAGATTTACTTTTGAGGGTGTCCCTCCAAATTTTAAAGACACTTATTTTTTTGTCTATTACATAGAATTTCAGAAAATGTTGTTTTCCTGTGAATAGCTCTCAAAGCCAGAGGCCTTGCACATCCACATGACAGTGATGAGAAGTTATAACATGAGTTTCTCTACTATGCCTTCTCAGTGAGACACAACTTCAATCTAGAGGGGACTTTGCTGGGTCCAGTCACGCAATTATTTTTCTCTCCTCTGAGACTTGTACAAAGGCACCCATTGATATTTTCATGTACTTAAAATGTATGATTTCACTGAGCAGTAGGAAAGACATGGCAGGCATCTGGAAAATCAAAATGCATAAAATTCAGACATGCACCTACTCTTGATATATTGCCTGCATCACTGCATCCAGACACAGCAAGGCAAAGTTGCACCATACTGTAATACCACAACTGAAGACAGTAATCAGTGTAAATTAGGAGAGTCATCCTACCTCACTCAACGTTATAGTTTTAATTCAAGAGAAACAGTGCAAACCCTCCTTGCAGCTTGCATATGACTAATTGCATGTGCAGCTTCATCTTCCGATAAAAAACTTGTTTTACACACTCCCACACTTCACTCATGTGATTCACCTTCTGCATATGGTAATTTTGCTGAAGGTCTGTTTGTCCATTTTTTTGCTGAAGGTCTGTAGTGGTGGTCAGTGACTACAAGAAGGTAATGATCTTCTTTACATCACAACATTTTATCTTATGTTGAACCTAAAGTTGTTTATGAAGCGGGTTAAGCAGCTGATTCACATGACAGCAGCTTTGATTGGAAGCAATGAGGAAAAACACACTAAAAGTAGTTACACAGTAACCTTAATTGAAAAATTATGGATCAACTCTTCTTTAAGAACTCAGCTGAGGTATAGCTGTATTGCCCTTTATTGTGCTTGGACCAGGGACAAATTCTGCAGTGAAAGCACTAAAATTATTGTGTGTGGTTTGGATCATCCTCCTACAGTAGACAGTTTATTCAGGCTTACACTTTGGGTTAGCATTTATTCTTTACCAAGAGGCTACTGGAGGAAGTGGGCACAGTGTGCTGGTGACACAGTGTGAGGACGTATGTGTTTGTGACTTTGATATATGCCCTACACAACAATGGTAAGACTGCACAAAGCAAAGGTCTTACTCCAAACCCTGTTGAACTGCTAGCTTCAAGTGTGTTCTCAGAGAGTTATAAAGCCAGTAGTAAAATAATAAAGTCAGGAAAAGCAGGCTACTTGGAAGACTGCAATACTGAGTAATCATAATTTCAATTAGAAAAAATAAGTTGTCTTGAGATGGTCTGTGTTCCTATAACATATACAGAAATTATCTGGAGAGGGAAAATGCAGGATGGCTGTAAGAACTCAAGTCCATCTGTCCATTGCTGCTGTAAACTTAGGGACCTATCTCATGAGGTATTATGATTAAAAGGTAAAAATAGGTACTCAAACTTTGAATACTGCAAATTGAACTAGGATTCAGATTTCAGCCTCTAACTTTAGTCCCTGTCCTCATGTAACCATTAATTCAGTTTTGTCTCTCTTTTGTTTCTTTTAAATCAAATTTTTGTGTGTTAAACTGGGAATCTGAAGTTAAATATCTCTAATCAGGAGAGAGCTGAAACCAGCATCCATCACTAAGCATTGGATTCCTTATATCCTTACCTCCTTACACATCGTGTGGATTTACCTGATCTCTTCACTGACCTGCCTTTCTTTTGGTTCTTAATTAGTGGAGATCTCAGAAGAAGACCTGAAATGCTGTGGAGCATACAACTGCCTGACTGATACCACTAACACCACTGGGTCAGAAAAACCCTCCAACTCCTTAATCTACACACTGCTAGGGGTCTATACTGGTAAGTAATCTGCACAATCTTTAATCAGTATCACTGATGGAAATCCTAGTACTTGTGGAAGCGAGCATGGCTTTGCAGATTAAGTTTCTGACTTGCTCCTTCAATCCAATTTGCTGAAGGAAAATAAGATATGTGAGCACTGTAAACAACTCCTTCCTAAATAGTTCTAATGCTTTATGCCAGAGCTGTATCTTTTTTATCTAAAGGAGAAAGATATTTACATTTTTCACCTGGAATAAAGCTGAATCCCAGTGTGGTGACCCAAATTCAGCCAGGCAAATTGGCGTATCTCCCCTTTAGTAAATACAGCTGCTATAGACCTTCCTTGTACAAGGCTAGAAAAGAATTAAAGATGGGGAAGCTGATGCCACTAAAAGAAAATAATAGATGTGCAAGGATTCACTGAGTGAGGAAGTATCCTGCTCAATAGAAGTTATTCTCTGGCTAAAGGAAAGTATCTGGCAAGGTAATGTGCAGCTTAGTTCTGCCAAAATATCTTTGCAGTCTCTGAACATAGATATATTCTCTGTGCTGAGACAGAAGCATAGAATTTGCCATATACTCCAACAGAGTGTGTGTGATCCAGGCAGAGCCAGTTGTCAGTACACAAGGGCATTGCAGAAAACCCTTCCCCTGTCCTCAGCCTCCATTCCTATTGGTGGGAAAGTGTAAAAAATATGCCCCCACATCTCCTCCCAGAATGTACTGGAGCTGATGACTTTCTGCTAAAGGCATGTTTGTCTGTAAAGTTTAAATTTAAATTTGATGACTAACATATATAGCACTCCCTTAGGCTTTGTGCATGCAAAGTGAATGCAGCCCTGCTTTCTCCTGACCCTGTATCAGTGGGGTTTTGCTTTTCTTTTAAGCTCTTAATAAAAGGCATGTCTTTTCTTACCTCAAGGGAAAGTAAATGGCTAAATATTTCATTCACAGACATTTTTTAAATGTGTCCTCTACTTGGTGGCTGAATACTTATTTTTTCCAGCCTGGGTGGAGACAATAACGTATGACTCTTCTGCTGTTTCGCTTCCTCAAGGACTGTGAATGTTTCTATTTATGTTCATACCAACCACTATTAAGCCATGCCATTATCTCCTATAATTGTTCTTGATTCATTTAACATATTTGTTATATGTATTTTTTGCTGAAAGTGTAGATGTCATGCTGTCATCCATTTAAGTCCAGCAGTTAGTCCATAAGTACTAATAAACACTCTGGCAAAACCAATAATGACTTGAATCACAAAGGATTTTCAGCTCAGCCACAGTGGGGAACCAGCACACTGGAGAAAGTCTAGGAGATGTGGATGAAAAGTAATAAGCAATAAGAAAATTAGTCAATTTACTGTAAATCTTTGCAGCTATTTGGATATTAAAAGTTCACAGTAGAAGCAATATCCATACACATCACATAGGAGAACATTAAACAAACAAAGTGGATGGAAAGAGGTGCCTGGTTCTCATTTTACTCTGAACTGTAGTTCTTTCCATGGATGGAATTCTAGTCAGCATAAGTGAGGAAACATTATCATGCCCTGCATCCGTAATGAAGCAATCAGTTGTGAATCTATGGTTGTCTCATGTATATTATGAGACATGGTTATCTTCTTGATAACATGAAAAAAATTGTTTTGATTCACTACACAAGCAACAAATCTAGACTGATACATGCGTGATCATTTTCTGATTAACTACTCTATATAATTCTTTTATATGCTGCTTCTGCTAGGAAATTATGGGTTTAAAGCTATAACTTCCATCTTTTCAACTTATCTAGAGCTGCTCACTATCATCTTCAAAACAGCACATATTTCATACTCAAAGCACAGTTTCGAGCCAAAAA
>WEIU01051962.1:233787-246063 GCA_013389925.1 Aegithalos caudatus
AAAAAAGCACAACATATACCAGGTTTCGAGACAGCATTTATTTTTGTTTCCATGTATTTGAAAGAAGAGCCCCTCTAGCCATGAAAACTTTGGCACTGGAAGTGAATACTCCTCTCTCTTGTTGATTTAAAGCCTTCTGATAGCTCCAGAGGGAGCTGTTTCTGGCCAGCTCCAGTCCCCGTGGCCCTGGCTTGCCCTGGAAGGGTGAGCCATCACCCTCTGCGGCCGTGCAGCTGGCCCGGTGGCTGTCACAACAGGCCACAGCTAAGCTGAGGGGATTTGCCAGTGCACAGCTGTATGCAGAAGATGTGAGTGTAGATCAGGCCTTCTTGTTTATACAGAAATGGCCTTTACACTGAAGCGGAATCAGAGGCAGCTGCCAAAATATCCCACAGAGAGCTAAGCACCAAGTCAGAACAATAACAGCAGCAAGCGACTTCCCATCATTCTTTCAGCATTCCTCAGTTTTTCATGAACTTTTTGTTTTGTTCTTTTTTTTTTTGCAGCTAGTGGTGTGCTAGCTGTGTTGCTGGTTATTATATTTCTGGACCAGATCAAATCTGACCAAGCAGAGACTGAGAAAGAAAAACTAGAGGCAGCATCCTTTTGGTCTACGTTCCTAGCAACTTTTCGGCATCTTAAAGATAAAAGACAGTGTCTTCTAATCCCTCTGACAATGTACAGTGGGTTTGAACAGGGATTTCTTTCTGGTGACTACACAAAGGTGTGGAAGTAAATGAAAATCTATTTCTGTCTGATTTTTTTGTGCCATTGTGTCTTACTATTGCATTTGATCTACATTTACTTGTCAAATGAAGATGTTTTTAATGATGATTTGTGGATTGCAAAATTACTGTTTACTTCTACATGAATGAACTCTGAGTGACATCTTCAAACAGCAGTAAATATGTCCCTTGGAACAGCCTCAAAAAGAATGCAGTAGAGAGCTTAACTCACCAGTGGAGACCACAGCAGAGAGCTAGACGTTCAAACTCTTCACCTTGTTGTAAATAACAAACTGGGAGAAAAGCCAGAAGCCAGCCAAGCTTTTACATCTTCCTTCCTCTCCTGGTTTCCCTAGGGCTTTTATAAATGCAAGTCAGCACACATTGCACATATTTTATTTTGACAACCTTTACGGTAAGAGGGCATGGCTGGCTGAAAGCCCTCACCAGTCACTACTGCAACAGGCCCAGACCCTGACCGATTGAATTTATTAAAACCACCTCTACTCCTCCAGTTTCTTGACAAACCTAGACACACAGCAGATGTGTTCTCCAGGCATTTGGTGAGAAAGCCTCCAAATAAAGAGCACAACCTTCCTGAGCTGCTTCTTTCATGCTTAAGGCTTTCAAAGCTTGCACTTAAATCACATGGAAGAGTGCACTTGTTGCTGTGTCGGAACAGATTGAAAGGGGCACTCCATGGCAACCTCCAGTGGTTACATGCTCTTATAGAAGAGGTCCTCTTCATTTTTTGGGAGCTGCTCTGTAATGATCAGTGTCAATTGTCAATTTTCATCTCTTGGGCTATGGTGGGAAAGTCAGAAAATTCGTAATGCTACTTCCAGGAGTTTTATCTGTACAGCAAACAGTGCTCAGATTTGTTCTGTTTGTTATTCCTCTGTTTACATGGCATCAGTCTGATTGGGAACTCGGTTAGGAAAGTTGCTGCTGAAGGCCAACTATGTCAATGCATCAGGAGCTTGTCAACAAACTGTCTAGCTGTGCTCTTTTTATCTCGTCCATGCTGGCTATTTACCAAACACTCAGGCTAAGATCCTTGAACTTTAGCTGTATACCTTCATCAAAGAAAATGTGGCACCACTATCCCTTCTCTTCCAGGTATATGTGACCTGTGCCCTGGGGATACAGTACGTTGGCTATGTGATGATTTGCTTTGCAGCTGTAAATTCCCTCTGCTCTCTGCTCTTTGGAAAGATCTCCCAGTTCACGGGTAGAAAACTTCTATTTGCATTAGGTATGTAAAGACTTCTTGAATGACTGATCACCACATGTAATCAGATCCACTACTTCCCCCTTTGCATGTACAAAGGAATAGCTTGCTGTCAGCTATCAATTAAACCCAAAGTCAGTCTAGAGGCAGACTTCACAAACTTCATTCATGAGAAGAGAGACAGCTCAGCTCACAGTTAAGTACTCTATTGCTGTCTTTGCCTTATATCACTTTGCTGGAGATGTAAGTTCAGCCTGCTTTTGAGGGCTCTATCTATGCAGAAAGTGCCCTAGAGATTTGATGCTTTATAGCATCAAATGCAGATGTTGAGACTTGTACTGTCATAAGAAGGATTTCTCCACTGGGCTGAAACCACCTCAGCCTTATGGAGTGAAAGCAAATCACTTTTGACCTGAATCACAGGAAATGACAAATTTGGAAATTTGAGTGAAATTTGAGGAAACTTTTAAAAGGTTGGCCTGCCATCCATTTTACTGCTTGTTCTATAGGGGGAAAAATAGAAGAAAGTCATGTGTCAGGCCGGAATAACTTAAGGGCTTGTGTGTGGGACAGTAATTTTCATGTTGCCTTGAGAAAAGATTTTCATATTTTAGAACATCTCCCCCTCCAGAGAACATTGTTCCAATGAGTAACAAAGTAATGGAAGCATAAAAAATACCAAGAAATATTTTTTTTGTGCCTCTGTATGCATTATGCATAGTGAAGTGGACTAAGACCTTATTTCCACTATGCAATAACTTGTATTATTAGAAACTTCACTGAATAGATCAATATGCATCAAGACATTCTAGGCATTTTCTCCATAGGAAATTTTAAACCTGGAGAAGGAAGGAGAAATTTAGAGTGCTTTCTGTTACAGTCACTAGCTCCAAGACTCTTGCGTCTATTCTAGGAGTGTGTCTCAGTCTATAAAACTCAGATTTAAAAAAGAAAAAAAAGGCAAAAAACACCTAATACTAGCAATAAACAACTAAATCTCCCCCAAAACTGTAGTGTTAGAGATGGAAGACCTCTGAACCTCTCAATTCTCTTTAGTGGTCTTTTACTCATCCTGTGAATGTTCACCTGTGGGAGGAAGAATCTGTGACTTATTTGCAAACCACTTTTTAGAAGAAAGACCCAAAACCACCAGATCTTCTAGAAATCCTTAATTGTCCCCTCTGGCCCTAAATGGAAACCTCACTTAAGGCAAGGAGAGCAGAAGGGTGTTTTGTCCCCCTTCCCACATACCTCAGATGGTGACTGCAAGCCTTTCAGAAGCTCCTTCTCCTACTCAGGGGTTCATGTCCTTTGGGCTAACAACCATATCAGCACTAAAGATCTCTCAGCTCAGGACACTGCAAATAATTATGAATTAGACACTGTCAAAGGCCTGCATTGTCTTGTATTTCATGTGATATCAACTCAGCACAAAGCTCAATGAACCAAAAAGGTTTTAAGACTGCCTTGTGCTTTTGTAGGGGGTAGAATAAAAAAAAAGTGTTGTCTGCCATAATCTGACCTGATTATAATTACATCTATATTTCTCTTCTTTATTTCTTTCTAAATCAACAGCCACAGTTACGAACACAGCCTGTATGATAGCACTACTGCTGTGGAAACCTCATCCCAAGCAGCTTGCTGTGTTCTTTGTATTCCCTGCTCTTTGGGGCCTAGCTGATGCTGTTTGGCAAACACAAACTAACGGTAAGTACTGGTGACAGTGAAATGTAATCTCTCAAGATATAAAAATCTGCATGTTTGCATCTATGAAACAATGCTGCATAACAATGATAATGGCTTTAAAACAGCAACCAAAAGAGATATGTTAACTCATTGGAAAGCAGAAGAAATAGAGCAAGTTGGGAGCAAGAATGCAAAATATTCATTGAATCAATTTTTCCAAGATGAAGAGAGAAGAATACTGCAGAAGATGGTGATTCAGAATAAATATTCTGGGGGAGTATAAGTATTTCAGAGTAATTTAGAAACTAAGAAGAATTATACATTTAGTCTGTCTTTTGCAATAAAGGAGAACACTGGATAAAAACTAACTCAAAGCTCAGCAACAAAAGAAGAAGAAATTTGTCTGTTAGGAGTTATTGGGAAAAATATAGGAGAAAACCACAGAAAGCAATATTATGCACCAGGTAACTTTATACAGCTCTGATTTACTCCATTTCAAAACTCATAATGAAGTGTGATAAGGTGTAAGTAGGCAATAAAAAGGGAGCAAAGTCATGGGACATTTCTGCTGGAAGGAAGACTAAAAACCTAGAACTCTTTAGCCTGGACAAGAGTTTAAGTATGGAAAGCAGTCAGTAGGGTAATTAATTGTGTGAAGATGACTTGAAATTCACTATATCTCTTAATAACAGGACTAGTGATACCAGATAAAGTTATCAGGCAGAAGCCTTTATAGAAATCAAAATAAACAGTGTTTCTTACACAATGCATAAGCAAAGTATGGAACTCATTACCAAAAATTTAAGCTGGAATTACATCACATCATTACAAAATCACTTCAGGGGAAAGTGCTCCTCTGGGTACATATCAGGTTATGTGTCTTAGCCTGCCTCCCTCTGTTCCCTTTGGATGTTTCAGGGGTTAGAAGATTTCACCCACTAGATAAAGTGTCATGTCCCTCCTGGAGAGCCAGATGGAAAACATGACAGTCCACTGCCTGGCACTGACAGTGATCTCCTTTCAAGCACATGTAGAGTCCCTGCTCCCACACACAAGGGAGTGGCCAGCCAGCATCCTTCTCTGTCCCTCCAGCAGCTCCAGCTCATATCCCTTAGAGGAGAGCTAGTACATACATCATCTCACAGCCTTACCCAGAGGCTTGGGCCTTAGGTAAAAATTTTAAATCAGTGCTCTTTAAAATACTCAGGTCATGGAAGGAGAACGTCAGTGAGGATTTACTCTCTCTTAAGTAAAGCTGTTCATTTATTTCCTGCTTCTTCAACCACAGTCTTTGTGACTGCTCTGCAAGCTTCTTTCTAACACTTGTGAGAGCTATATCTTAGTCTTCCACTTCCCAGTGGACCTGTCCTTTGTTCTGTTTCTATCTTGTCCAGAAAGCCTTGTTTTCAGATACTGTGCTTCTCTCAGAATCACAGTGGGGTTAGGGTTGGAAAGGACCTCTGGACTTCAGATGGTTCAACCCCTCTTGCTCAAGCAGGGCCACCCAGGCACACCCAAGCACTCGGGGCCATGTCCAGGGAGCTTTTGATACTCTCCAGAGAAGGAGACCCCACACCCTCTCTGAGCAGCCTGTGACAGTGGTCAGTCAAATTCATATTAAAAAAAAATAAATTCCTGATGTTCAGAGGAAACCTCATGTATTTCAATTTATGCCCAACACTTCTTTCCCACTTTTCTTGGACATCACTGAAAAGAGCTGGGCTTTGTGCCCTCTCTTTTAGGATTTACATATATTTGAGATGTACTTGAGGAGCATGTTTCCTCAGTAATGTCCCTGCATGAATGACAAAAATGGACCTGAGGCCTACATTAGGGAAAAAAGGAGTAAGTAGAGAGGACTTAAGTATTGGAGAAGGTGGCTGGGAAATGACTGTAGTCTCCAAACCCCCAGAGGAGGCAAAGAGAGTGGACGATGCCTCATGCTTACTTGGTGATGAGTGAAAGTTATGTGAAAGGATTAATCTCTATTTACAGCACTGTATCAGGTCATCTTCATTCCTGCAAGATACTTGTGAAAATTTCACATTTGTGTTAGCTTGGAAAACACCCAAATGTTCTTTTTCCTTGCATAGTGTCTTTTTTTGGTCTGTGCCTTACTCAGCTGTTTCACAGCTCCCATTTATAAAATGATACAAAGTTCACTTTGTCACATTGTCACAGTGAAACATCAAGTGATGACATGAAACCTCAATAGAGAGGTGCAGTGACATTACCCCACAATGCTGTATCCCAGAATAGGAGCTTTAGTTTGACATACTCACGTAGGACTAAATGTCTTCTCCCCTTCAAAAGTTTTATACAGATATACATCACATGAAAAATTCCCAGCTTCTAAGAATATGAGATAAGACCTCCAAAATAACATTGGTTTACAAAATCTGTTGTCCCTCCTTGGCTAAGCTCCCATGGGTGCTGCTTGGGTCTCAATAGATTAACCAGTGAATACATAAATGGCACATTGCCAGATACTTAAGGCATTCTGTGGTTTGCCTTGTGCTGCTGTGGATATTAATGCTCCAGTTCCCCCTAAAGGACATGTAGGCTCACAGTGGATGAGTCCCTTCATCTTACAAAGTTTTCCTGACATGTTTGTGTTCATGTCTGGATGCTCTCTCTTATTTCCAATGAAAGCTACTTCTTTTCGGAGCGTGTAGTGCTCTTTCTTACCTAGCTTGAGCACAGATGCTGATACTACTCACTGATAAAATTTGCACCTGGGGCATAACAACTGGGGCATAACAATTGTGAGCACAGAACTATCAGATGGACTACAGTAAAACCAAGTTCTTTCCAGGTTGATTAGTGTCTTTAGAAAGTATATAAATGAGTTGAAAAAGTTTATACACCCAGACATATAATTTCCAGCAGTCCTGTCATATACCCAGGGGAACAAGTAGGAAAACAGGCAGTGGCAAAAAAACCCCAGGATAATTTCCATGGAAGTGAAATGTGAAATTTCAGAACTAGCAGCGTCTCCACTCACTCACTCAGCCATGCAGGTCCTACTGAAGCTGATCCAGGCAATTTGCTTCAAAATAGCAAACGTACCAGTTGAAATCCAGAATCTTTAGACATAGAACTACCGTCAGAAATCTTCCTATATTAAACTTATCTCACTAATATCTTTCCAGAAGATAACCCTGGGCATATCAGAAAATTAGTATGAACAACTTGTATTTGTTCATTTATGAGGCAAAACTATGAAGGACTATCATATCTGCACTCCACTCAGCCAGTTTAATGAACTAAGTGCATCTTGTGATCCACTTGTCCAGATTTTCCATCATGTCTAAATTGAAATAGTTCAGTAAAAGTCCTCTTGTAATCATCAGGATACATAAGCTTTTTCATGCAGATGAAGTCACCCCCTGCTTAACAAAACTGAAGGAAGGGGTAGTTGAGTCTACTCAGATTTTCAGAGAACTTTGCATTCCTCTTTGCCTCTTGGCTGAATGTACTTATTTCAAACAGGTGTGTTGTTAGGTGGATGAAAAGAGTCAAAGTTCATTACACTCTTCTCCTTCCCTCTGTTCACAACACGTCTGAGTCAGAGTAAATGCCCTGTTCTTTATCACCACTGGTGCTAGCTCAGCACCCAGGGGAAAACAAGCTCTCCCCTTCCCTGTGTGCTTCACTAGTCAGACCTGGAGGCTGGAATCCCTCCCTGGATCTCACTTCTGGATGTGCAACTGACTGAACTCATTGGGAGCTTCCCAGTGAATACAACTGCATTTAGGATGATGAGCTGAACTGAGTCTCTGTGTCAAGTAAGTTTTCCAGTTGCTGCCTGGAAGTTCTGCATTCATCAAGGATATTCTGTTTGCTAACCTATCCAGGAGCTGAAAATTTGAAAACCTGGTTGATTCAGAGAGACATATTTTGTCTATATACTAAATCTGGGCCCATGTTGTGAAAGGCTGTAAGGATTTGGTATGAGCTTCTCAATAGTTATACATAGAGACTCTACAATGTCAAGGCCTCCTTTTTCTCCTTATTTTTTTTGTCCATCAGTGCAAACCCCTTGATTTTTGTAGCTAATAGTTTGAAAAATGAAGTCCTGCCATCTTACTTCAATAGATCACATCATTCCTTGCTCACATTTTTCTTCCCTTTTTCTCTGGTGTTCTCTGTTTTCTCATGTTTGTTTTGTTATTTCACTTGTTACAATTCACAGAAGCACAACAATTTTTTAAGACAAGGCTTGTATTTTCCTTTCTCAGACATTTATGAGGGAGGCTCTGTTTTCCCCATTGTGCTCTATTTATTCCCTTTGCAGATAATACGTAGCTGCAGATTTAATCTTCACAAGACATGTTTTTCCTACTTTTCTTCTCTCCTTCCAGGACTCTATGGCATTTTGTTTGAGAAACACAAGGAGGCTGCCTTTGCAAATTACCGTCTCTGGGAATCACTTGGATTTGTCATTGCCTTTGGTTACAGCACCAAATTGCAAGCCTACATCAAACTGTACATTTTATTGTCTGTGCTTGCACTGTCCATGGTGACATATGGAGCAGTGGAATACCTCGAAGCTAAGAGCTCCCGTGGGACACCTATTGCCTCAGAGAAGGAAAATGGAGGACCGCAGTCCCAGGAAACACACATGTAATACAACAGGGTCAGAGTGATGGAGGCAAAGCAAACTGGCCAGCTCCTTACAGGCATGTCTCCAAGGGCATTCCAGAATGTACTGTATCCAGAAAGATAGTAAAGGCACAGATTTCAAGGCCATTACAATGCCAATCTCTTGGGAGTAAAAACCTCCTTTGACATCTCACCTTTATAAGGGAAGATTACCTGACTTCACCTTTTCATACAGAAGACCAACTAAATGTTTTCTCTTTTTATTTTAATTAATAAAGTCTTCATAAATGTAAACAAGATTCCTAAAGTCCTCATTTTTGTTTCTGTGGATAAGACCTGGTATAGCTTTACAATCACAACACATGCAGAATGAAAGAAACAATGGGACTGCTCAGTTGATTGCAGATTGCGCACATCGTTTCATGGAACTATTAATTATAAAGATTTATGTTGTTTTTAGCTGGCATTCTTAAACACCTGCTGTAAATAACATCAACATACAGACTGACTATATCTGCAGTTCATACCTGCACACCACAGAATCAACTAACCACTGAGTCTGCCAACTTGTCTTGGGTCACCAGACAGCTGTCAATCTGCCTGTGTCATCCCTCTATCCCAGCACTCTTTTGATTTTCCTGTCTCCAATTTTTCTTTTGTCACTTACAGCAAGTTCATCCTAAAAGAGATGCCTTCTACAAGTCAAAATAGTTCAGTGATTATGACCTTGACCCACTTTCCCATCCAGGGACAGGGCTGTTTTCAAGATGAGCAGCCAGGCTATGGGGAACCTCACCACAAGAAGAGTGTAGATGATAGAGCAAGTCATAGAGAAATAGGGAGAGAAGAAGGATGGCTTACAATGTAATAAGTTCTTGAGACCTACATGTATCCTGCAGTGGCTCATCTCATTTCAACTTCTCTTTAGTTTTACCCATATGGTTTCTAGATATGGATTTCTGTGGCTTTACTGCAAAGAGAAGTGTTACAGCACAGTTACTGTGCAGTGCCCCTGCATCTCAATGAGAGAGCGGTGTACAGACCTTATGTTCATTACTGGCAATGACACTATTCAGATTCTCTGTGTGAGGCAGACAGCACCAAAGGAATTGCTGACAAATGCTCTTCATGTCCAAGATTAGTGCTGCCTCTGGAAATAAACTACATATCGTTAGCTAAGTTGTTGCCTGCCATGAAGATAACACTTGAAACTACTTCCTCTCAGTTACTAACCACAGCAGGAAGATGAGGCACCACACGGTGAGACAACAGTAACACAATTTGTGTGACAAAACCCCCAAATTGTTAGGTCTTTTAAACAGCAGTAAACTTCATGCTACTTCACTGTCTTTCTTATATTTCTTGTTCCCAAACCATCTGGACTCCTCTTCAGGTTTTGCTTGTGTTGATTTGTGGCTTTACACAGGATGAGCTTTTTTCCAGGTCTCATACAAAAAAAATAAAATTCATTATGTCCTGCAGAAAAGAAGGGGACAGGTGGGCTCCCTCACAGATGCAGCTTTCTCTTGCACCTTTGCTCTGTCAGCTCAAAGGCATGCTGTTGATCTCTCTGTTGGAAAAACAAATGGCAAAACTATTGTGGCTGAAGAATCCTGACAGCCTCCTATTTGCCCAGCATGCACAGATGGATATCCTAGGCTGCTGCTGATTTTCACCCCACACTGCTTCCATCTCATAAAGAAGCACAGCATTGTGTTTCATTGTATCTCTGAATCCTCCTCTGATTCTCTTTTACCAAGTGATGTTCAATGGCAAGTGAAGCGAAGAGGATTTCTGAGGTGAACATCATGAAGAAAAACTTATCTGTGTGAATGTAATAGCTTTTTATTTGTAACAACCCAACACATAAGTCAGGATCCTGCTACATGGGATGCTCTACAAACTCAGAACTAAAAGATGACCCCTACTTAGACACAATACAGCTTTTTTTTTTTTTTTTTTTTTTTTTTTTTTTTTTTTTTTTTTTAATGTAGTTTCTCGTTTTACTCTTGTACTGAGTCTGGCTGGGATGGAGTTAATTTTCTTTGTAGCAGTCCATATGGTGCTGTGTTTCAGATTTTTATAACTAAAACAGTGTTGATAACACACCAGTGTTTTGGCTATTGCTGAGTAGTGTTTTCAGAACATCCAGGTTTTCTCTTTTTCTCCATTCCTCCCCCTCAATGAGTAGGTTGCAGGTGCCCAAGAAATTGGGAGGTGGCAAAACCAGGACAGCTGAGACAGAGTGAATAAAGGGATATCCCATGCCACATGAAGCCATGTCCAGCAATAAAAGTTTGGGGCTAAGGAGCAGGGAAAAGGTGTCTTGACCTTGTTGAGGACCTCAATATCACTGATATTGAATCAACACAGGAGGTAAGACATTGTGGTCTGTGGTTTGAGGACCTGGTTTTCACTCTTGATTTTTTAGAGTACTTTATGTAGTTATTTCCTGAATGACACTTCCATTGCACAAGGACCATGAAAAAAACTCTGTTATCTTGGGAATGAAAGCCACAGCTATGGACAGCAGTGCAATGAACATGCTTTTGCCTCGGACAGGATGAATATAAAGGTTCCCACTGGTCTTGGACATGACTTAAATGAAAATTGCCACTTGTATGGTTATGCATGGAAAATACACAGTTATAAAACTTAGATGGTTTCGTTTGTTGCGAAGACTGTAAGGATTTTGCTGCATAGTATAAATAAAAGAAATAGGTAAAAATTCAGCTAGGAACATATATTCACTGAAGTGCAAGGAAAAAAATGATAGTTGAGGTTGCTGTGGCCTAAGACATCTGCTCTTTCATGGCCAAGAAAGACTCTACAAGCTCTGCTTCAGTCCAGCAGGCAGCAAATAGCACAGGTCTATCTGTGCTGAGGCAGGCTCACCCTGCTTCACCAAATTTCACTACCAGCCAAACTCGTACCTCACCCCCAGCAACAGTGCTCATTTTTCAGTGAAACAATAGCTTTCATCAGTCTGACTGAAGAATCCAAGTCATGTGCCTGAAACCTTCAAGAGCTTTCAGTCAGGCAATGGATAATAAGTCTGTCAATGTTTATCTACTGAGTGCTCTGTGTTCCATGGTGCCACAGAGGATAGCATCCTGCTCTCCTCATGGGGAAGGCCAGCATGGATGCGGCATTGAGCAACTTGGGCTAGCGGGAAGTATCCCTGCCCATGGCAGAGGGGTTGGAACTAGAGGTCTTTAAGGTTCCTTCTAACCCAAACCATTCTGGCTCTATGATTCTAAGGTCTCTGCTTCTGGGTGCTGGTTGGCAGCAGCAGTACATGGGTGTTAAACTGGAGCACAGTCAGAGACAGCTGTACTTGTTTTTGTTCTGTGGAAGAATGTCTGCAAACTCATAGGTGGGTTTAAAAGTTATTAAGGAATGAGCTGAACATATAACCCAGAATGAAGGCTGGTGAAGAGATGAGGGCTCATCTGGGTGGACATTTATCTTCATTCATTTAGACCAATGCCTAATTCTAGAGTTAGTGCTTCATAATTGCACTTCAAGAGCTTCTGCTTATGGGTGATATGGCTTTCACAAAAGTGGATAGGTGTCCTTTGTTAGTTAAAGTGGTTTGTTTCCTTTTCTTTGCATTTAATTAGCTGGGAAATTGAAGCAGACATTTGTTATATCAAGGTTTGGTGAGCCAATTTCCTGTAAACTGGCATTCCCTGAATGTCAAAGTTTAATTTCATTCCCCGAATGCCAGTGGTATGAAAGAAGTTCATTAAGGCAAGCTGATATGAATAAAACACCAAAGAAAACTTCATTGTTCAGACATTATTAACAACTAAACTTATGATTACCTAGTGGAGACTGTGATGGCACCGTTTACCACACACTGGCTGTATCTTCAATAGCAGAAACACTGCTAATAGCATTGTCAAGCAGAGCAGAAAAGACAAGGCTAACTGCAGTCTGTAAGGTGACTCATCCAAACTCTTACCATGGCGGTGTATTTTTTCTTAGTTTAATAATCTCTGATCCAGGATTTCAACCAGCTACTGT
>WEIU01051962.1:246153-262765 GCA_013389925.1 Aegithalos caudatus
TTTTTTTTTTTTTTTTTTTTTTTTTTTTTTTTTTTTTTTTTTTTTTTCTTAGAGTGTGATGTAGTGCTGTTTAATAAGCAGACAAAGCAAAGTATTCCCAGGAAAGAAAGTGGAAGGAAAGATAACCATAATTTTCCTTGTCTATAAAGGAATTCTCAGAAATAATTCCAGTACAGTTTAGACCTTGCTGCCTCCCTTCTAACACCACTTTAAACCTGAGATGGAAGGTTACTGCAGGTCTAATTGTAGAACATCATTAAATACATTAATATACCTATTACTATTGGAATATAGAATTACATATTACTTTGCAATATGGAAAGTTGCTGTTTACAGAAGTTCAAACTTTGGCCACAGTCTCAGCCATTAATGCTGCCTAAAGTCTCTTTCCAACAGGAAAGTTATTCCTCACATCCTGGAACAAAACTTGCTTCATATCCCTTCTTTTTTTTTAGGAAACAATTCCTTCACTACAGAATGTAAGATCCAGGACTATCTTTAACCCACATGATACAGGGAAAAGAACTCACAGAAAAGAAAGTCCTGTGGGAATCATATGCTTCTAACTCCACTGTCCTGCTTCCCAGCCTTCCTGAAAAACCTCCCGGACACTTCTCTATGCAGTGGACAGCTATGACATGGGTACAACACAGGAGGGAGCCATAAATGTGAGAGTGGAGAGAGAAACATGTTTTTTCTTCCTGAAAGATTTTTTTCCACATTCAAATAAAATTATGAGAATCTTGAACTATTCTGTGACTTGTGAGACTTTTGAATTATGTTGTTACATTTGGACAAGGCATTTCATCTCACATTTTGGCTTTTAGTTTTAAAACTAAATTGGCATATTAAAAAAGTCTTCCTGAATTATCTCTTAAAAATGAGAAGAAAATATTCTGACATTTTCAAAACAAGAAAATTAAAATTAAATAAAAGCTATCAAAAGATTACATTTGTTCTCTGGGAAAAAAAAATCCATTTTAATGAATGGTATTTTTTTCCACAGGAAAGTGTCCCTCCCCAACTCAATTGCACATTGCTCAAGGCAGTACTTTCAGGTGTGATTTTTCCCTGTGTTTCTGTAATTGTTTAGAATGCAGTGGTTACTAATTCTGGAGTCTTAAACTCAACCTGAAAAGAAAAAGCAAGGATGCCACTACAATAACATGATGTGAAAAGGTCTTTTCTAGCATACAGAACAGTCACTTTGCATTTTTTTGCTTGCTACTTTCTGAGAGAAGGTGAGGGTTGGTATGCTAATGTTTTGTCAGAGTGGTCCTCAGCTCAAACACTCTTGTGTCCAGCAACACACCCTCTGCCCCAAACATCTAATACTCAGGGACAATTAGACTGTAGGGTTTCACCACTGTAGGTTTCCAGAAAAATAAAACTGAGAGAAACAGTAACACTTTCAAATCCACAGATCCATTGGCATTTTTCCTCTATGCCATCAGCCAGTTGGACAGGCCTTTAGTTTGAGCCTTGTGTATGTTGAACTAGCTGAGTAGGGAGGAGCACATTTCATGAACTGTCTATATGAGAATTGCTCTGTGCAATGTAACTCAAAATGCATTTCCTACAAGGAGGACCTTAACCAAGACAGTTTGCTCAGAGCAGGGAAACATACTGAGCTAGTATAATGTACCAGTAATGCAGCAGTGCAAAGAAAGTCACCTTAAAGTAAGATGGAAGTGAAGGTAGAGGACTATGGTACAGGAGATATCTTGGGGCTGTTGGAGTTTCATCTCCATGAGAATATTTATGATAAGTTCAAGCCCTGGCTTTTAGAACTCAACTGAAAACTTTGTGTTTAGGCTGGTAGGCATGGATGATGCTGTGAGAAGAAAACTTTTTCACAGTATTGCTGACCTGCTGAACTACAAGCAGATTGACACTTTCAGGACAAACCAAGTAGCTGGGATGAAGGTGGCAGAAGGTGTGAGCCCTGGAGCACTGCTGGTGAGTGCCTGGCTTACTCACTTATGAAAAAGTGGTGAAATGTACTTTTGCTTCTTCTCCACAACCTGCCCTGAAGGCTGCAAGAGGATCAATTCCTAAGGTGGCTGTCCTAACTAAGAAAACTGCCAGAGCACTTCCAAGAAAAACACTGACTTCCCAGCTGCAAGAAAATATAGCATGCCAAAAATACCCTTCCGAGCAAAAGGTGACATTACAATGAGCAAATCCCAGGAGGCTGGACATTCCCCATACAAGTCTGCCCAACTCAGTTGCTGGTTACCTACGCCTGACTTCTGCCACTATGAGCTAACCACACACATATTTCCTCTGATGAAGACCAGAGGCCCACACCCCTGACTGTCTGAAGGGAACTAGCTCTGTTCACAAGCATCTTCTAAAGGTGAAAAAAACCTGAGGCCAAATACTGGCTGTAGCATGTTTTTGCTAATGTCAAGAAAACCTGTGAAAATACAAAAGTGGTAATTCCCAAATGTGTTCCATCTCCCTGAAGGATTCATGACAATTTCATTGTAAATCCTCCAGGACAAAAAACATTGAGAAGTAGCTATTTGTGTTGCTACAGTTTAAGCACAATGTGCAGCCACACTTAATTTGAATTATTTTTGGGTTATTTTTGCTCCTGCAGGTGTGAATTATAAATGGTAGAGGCATACTTCTGGTTAACTGAGGCAAGTGGAAGGTGGAGGAGAGAGAGTGTGAGAATCAGCCTGTGAAAAACGAAGTGGGATGTGTCAGAACTCATCTGTGAAGGACTCTCAATTACAGCACACCTCACAGAGTTTGTCATTCATCAGGGTGAATTTTCTGCCTCCTTTTTTCCAAACCCAGTATGTGTCCTTTATGTCAAAAATGCATTTACTATTATACTATAAAATAGCACCTGAAATAAACGTGTCTTGGTAAAACAATGGTCACACACAGGCCGGAAAAGATGCTACAAAATCTTTAGTAAGGTCACCCTTGTGCACAGCTCTGGGGACTGCCTTGCACATATATGTGTCACACATTGTACAGGACTGTGGGCCAAATTATTCCAAAGTCAAAATGTTTCCTGCAAGTAGAGTCAAGAGTGCTTAATGAAGCAAGGAGCAAGCAGCACAATAACAATATTGTTCCTTATTGAGTTTACAATTAGGAGGGATTACTTATCCACAGGATTCTGTGATCAGTGATAAGTTATTGAACAGTAAACAGTGATTTAAGGCTAAGAGTTGTGAGCAAAGCCTGTTTTCTGATTTACTACAGAAACAAAAAGAACATCAGCATTTTAACTGGAGAACAGGGACCTTTTGTTAGAGGAATTCTTGGGAATAAAAACAATGGTCCTTTATTAAACGTTGGTATCATATCTAGTTTCTCAGCCAAACTGAAAACACTAGCCACATTCACTTTTTCATGATGTTTAATTGAGAATAAAAATCAACATAGATCTGTTTTGGTCAGCATAAGATAGCACAAACTGAAATTCTTAGTGAAACACATGAAAAAGAATTATGATCTTGATTTTATTTTAGAGTTTTCTTTTACAAAAAAATACAATATATTAACTATTTCAGTACCTCAAAACAGGAGTGTTATGAAGCAGTCAAGGGAAAACAATAGAATTTTATCATTACATCAGCTGATAACTGCTCACAGCTTCATAAATAAATTGATAAACTGAAATATGTGTCTGATCAATATCAGCAATGCTTCTTGCTCCCTCCTTGAAAGATGCTCTGCAATTTGAGTGGTGATTTGTTCATTGCCTGAGCCCCTGGAAACAGAAGAGAAGAGGGGGAGATTCTGTAATGCTGCAATTTTTGCACTTAGGTGTGAGAAAAGGCTAAAGCAGGATGCTGTGAGAGTGTATTTGTTGCTACAGGAATTTGAAGGGAATAAGGAGATAATTTTGTATCTCAGTCTGAGGGCAGATAATGAGCTGAGCTCTACAAGGGAAGATTTTCAGTGGTTTGGAAAAATTCACCTCACTGGAAGTGCTGAAGGCCAGGTTGGATGGGGCTTTGAGCAACCTGGTCTAGTGGAAGGTGTCCCTGCTCACAGCAGGGTGAGTTGGAATTAGGTGATCTTTAAGGTCCTTTCCAACCCAAACTGTTCTATGGTTTTCTGACAGGCAGTCTATGGGGAAGGCAGTTGGAAACAGCATCTGATAAATTATTAATCCCTCTAAGTACCAAGTGCCATCCAAAGAACCTTACTGATAGAGAGATTCACTGACCAGAAATATTTTTGCCCTACTGGAAGAATAAAACTAATAGTGGGAAAGGTTATTTCAAAGACAAAGCAACACAGAAGAAAGACCCAGAAGATCCAGATCTTTGATCCAGAATAAATATTATATTTTATTTTCAAGTGTGTGAGGCAGAGTTTTTAGATTATGATCATATAATTTTTGAATAACTTTGGTTGGAAGGGACATCCAGAGCTGTGATGCAGAACTCCTGCTCAGATTTTGGTTTAATGTCAAGCTCATTATAAGCCCTGATATATGGTGGGAAATTCTGCTCTAAAGAATCCAACAAACCGAAAACATTAATCACGTCCACACCTTTTTGATTATTAACTCAGGAAATAAAAACCCTATGTAGATTTATTTTAGTCAGCATAAGGCAGCACTGAATTATATATTTGGGGTTCTTTTAATATAGTTCTTAATTATAGTCACTTTCACAACAAATTGCAGAAAAGCTAGGGGAAGTGTGATCAGTACCACAAAACAAACACTTTGGTGAGAAGTACTGTGGGTATTTGTTTTAATTTTGAATACACAAAAGGGTGTGACTGCATGTCCTTCAGTCTCACTCAAGAGTAATTTCATTCAGGTAACCTTATGCCAATCTAAGCACCAGTTGCTGACCCAAAGTAATTTCAGTCCTACAGATCCATCCACTCATTTTCACAAGTTAACTCTTCCTAACATTTCTGACCTGCCAAGAAAATGCCTTGAGCTACATATGCACAGTGCAGCCTTCTGCAGGGAGAAATCACCTCTTATCTAGAATGAGATAACCTTCCTCATCTTTGATTTGGACTCATCCAGTGGAGCACTTGGTTTCCTGTCTGCCCTTGCAGAACAGAGTTTTCATGGTGGCATCTGGATTTCCCTCCTGAACTGTGCAGTGTGAATCTCCCTTTGGCCATCACTGAATACCACTAGTTTATCTTCGTTCCTGAAAGAAGTAGCAATGCATGAAGTGATAAGAAAACATTGTCTTTTTTTAACTTGTCTCACAGAGCTGTCTAATATAAGTCAATAAAATCAGAAAATAATGTCAAGTGGAAAACCTCAGGATTTACATGGGATGGCATTAGAGATCTAGTCTCACAAAAAGACTTCAATACGTAGTAAAATAGCTAATGGATGGAGAGATCCAAATTTTACATTCATGCAGGGATCTCAAGGCATTTTGCTGGCAGAAAAGCCATTTTACAACAGGAGCCTTTCTCTTCTCCAGAAGAGATGCATAAGAGAGTCCTGATGCTGTTTCTGTCATCTTGCATGGAGGAGAGACAATACAGATTAACAGAATATGACTAGGAGGAGACCGACAAGGACTCTCAAGTCCAACTCTTAAGTGAATAGCCCCTTCAGAGATCAAACCCACAACCATGGTGTTATTAGCACCATGCTCTAAATAACTGAGATAATCTCAGTCCTTGTCCAATATTAGAGGGGAACACCCAGGAATAGAGCTCAGGAGCCCTGATCCTGAGTCCTTCAGTACCCACATTGTAGCACTGACGACTGGTGATCTCCCAGCTACTCTGGCCAGTGTAAAGTTACATGGAACTAAATGAGGAATATTTCACAGTCGTTTTGCTGTAAATCATCACCTATCATTCAAGGTGGAAGTGAATTTTCAGTGCCACATTCTTGCAACACCTTTGTTATCTTACAAAACATTTTTCCCTTCACCTGGAAATTTCCCAGCTATGCAAAATCCAACCACAGTTCTAAATGTCAATGTCTCTGTAGCTGTGTCCAAAGTGTGGTGACTATTATTTACACAGGACTTACTTTTCTACTCTTACTACTGTGCCATCTGGGAAAACAGTTTCCTTCAGTTCATCACTGCAGAGGCATTTCACTTTGTGATCTGGGAATACAATTTCTTGTGTGCCATCAGGATAATATTTTTCTGTAGAAAAGAAGATATAAGAAGTCTGTCTAGCGTTCTTTCAGGTTTCCTTACTCAAAGCTAGGTCAGGATTTTTTTTTTTTTTTGGACATTGTACTGAGGATGTAAATTATACCTACAATACTGGTAAAAGAAATTAAAGAATCACATTATCAGATAATCAGAATTGGAGGAGCTACATTTACATTCCATTATTATATTTGCTTTGTAGGAGGGAACTCAGAAGTGAAATGATGGAATATACTGAAAGTGAAATGCAAAGACAATGTGAAATGGCAAGAAAATACCCAATCTGCTGGAGTCAGAATTCAGACCATACCTTCGTAATAGAAATAAATCTGCACATACAGTTCACACTATGAGCTCTTGCATACCTATCTGATTATTAGTGAACTGCAGCACCTCCAGGCCATCTGGATAAGCAGTATGAGTTGTTTGTGCATCTGCATAATAATAAATCTGGAAGGAGACTGAGATTATAGCAGCATGTTCACAATATTTGCATAAGCACATTCAACCATAACAATGTGCTCAAAAGTAAGCCATCTTTAAAAAGTCATTTCAAGGTAATTTTCTGCACCTGCCACCCATAAAAGTAGCTATGTTCACACTGCTGCTCCTTCCTCTCATTCATCCTCAAGGCTGTGTCCAGGTGATTCTACTTTCACCTCTGTAACGTGTAGAACAGTGTGCACATGAGAGTCATCCTCACACCTCTATGCTTTGGCTCTCATCCATGAACTATTAATTTAAATTAATCCCAGTGCTGCCAAGGTCTCACTTACTTCCACTTTAGCCCACATTATTTATATTTACATAATGCTGACATGGAAGGAACCTCTGTGCTACAAATATTTAAAAACCAGTCCTTGCTTTAGATGGCTGCCCATGCCCCTTGCCTTTGTTCAGTCTCCTACTTGGCCACCTACTCATTTATTCCTTTACCTTCGTGTCTTTCCACTTCTGCCTTTGTAGATGAAGCAGTTTCACTGCTCAGGATTGTTAAACAAACACTCTTCCTCATCAGTTTCTCTCAGAATTGGTAGATCAAGATAAACGATAGAATCTTGCTGGAAAATCAGTTAATGATTTTATTTTCACTAAAGAAAATGAAAAGTTACCCACCACCCTCTGATCTGGCATGATCTTATTTACATGTCCATTGGAAAAGCTGATCATTGTCATCCTTTTATCAGCCCTAATCTCCTTTTTAGCACCATCGCAGAAAGTGAGGATTCAGCATCCATCAGAAAGCACCTCTTCTACCTTAAAACACACCGAGCATCTAGTGTAGATGAAGTTAAAGGAAACGAGCAGCACTGCCCTGCCTTCCAATTAAATTGGATCTTGAAGGAAGTCATGCTACATCTTTGTATTTCAAAAGTTATCTCTGCAGAACAGGCATTGGGTTTGCCTTATTTGTGTGTAAAAGAGGCCAAAAGAAATTTTCTTTTCACAAGATGGACTAACATGTAGCACATGTCCCAAGTTTTCACCCCACCACTTTATTTTAATGTTAAGGAAAATAACATTTTCCTGCAGCAACAGGGAAGACAGGGTTCTTCTTGACTAACTTTAGTGAATTATTGACCAGACTAATTTAATCTATCCTTGTATGTCTCCCACACAGATCACTTGAGAGATACCTGGTTCTGGACTGTGTGAACCAAAATGATTGAACTTGATGTATTAACACAGACTGCTGACATGGTAGGTTAAGAACCATTTCTTTCCAAGCAACCCTGTATGGAACTTCAGTGCTACAGGATTAATTTTGGCTGCATGCACAGACCTAAAAATTTGCTTGAGACTTCTTATCAACAGCAGGCAATAATGCTCTTCTACAAAGAAGCACCAGTCAAAGAAGCCTTCATGCCCAGCATAGCCTCTGGTTAATCATGTTTCCTGGTGTTACTATAACAGTTGTCTCTGTTCAGGAGAAATTAAATCCCGTAGTATAATTCTTTTGGTGAAACTCAAGGAAGAAGGCAACCAGAAGATGGACTACGTCTTTGTCATATTGTTCCAATCTTATCAGAATTTTCAAAAATAGGGAATATCTCCCAGCCAAACTAAAAATGTCGTTTCCTCTTTCCTTTCCATCATGACACTCTATTTTTTTCCTGCACCTCTTTCCCATGTTTTCTCTTTTTTTGATGTAACATTGATCATCTAGATAATATTGATTTTGGAGACTATATTATGAAAACCTCAAAGTCAATGTTCTATAAACAGAAATGTCTAAAAATATGTTCATTAACTTAAAACAACTGTGCAAAATTATTTACTTTCACACACAGAGGAAATATTCCCTTCTTTCTGGTACTGCCTTGTATTTGCAATGAATTTTCATATTTTATTTGTATAGAAATGTTGCACATTAATTACAGTTTACTTCCATTTGCAAAGCAAAAGATAGCAAGTCCAAAAATGAGGTGATAAAAGTGTATTCTGGCAAAGTTATGCTGTACAAAATGGAGATATTAAACACAGGAACAGAGAGCAGAACTCTCTCTGAGTACTGGGTTACTGATTTACAAAGAAAGGTACTTTTATTAGCTA
The DNA here is from genome assembly GCA_013389925.1 of Aegithalos caudatus. NCBI lineage: Eukaryota > Metazoa > Chordata > Aves > Passeriformes > Aegithalidae > Aegithalos > Aegithalos caudatus. The sequence continues at coordinate 254,835 of WEIU01051962.1, forward strand.
GAGTCACTCCTTCAAAGCAAATTGTATGGCTCAGCTGTTAGGTGGTGCTATCTGTGTAACCAAGGGCTATTCCAGATGTTGCAATTCCCATTTACCATTATCATAAATGCTCTTTGCAGGAGCTTTAAGTCAAGTGACATCTGGCACACAGCATCCAGGGCAGTTATGAGTTAATGTTAATTACAGTTTGAAGATGTAGTGAATTTTGAATTATGGGATCCGAAGGAATAGGGAGAACTGCTCCCCACAGGGCAATGATATGCTTCAGTAAATAACTATAAACACCAGAAATAACTATAAACCTCATGCTCAAAGTTGCCAGATCCATCTCTAAAGCTGTGTCTACTGCATAGCATAGGAAGTGGGAAAAGAACACTTTCTTTTTCTTAGTGCGTTTTACAGATGGAAAGAACAGAATTGGTGCTCATGTAAGAACCAGAATTTTAAGTAGCTCAAGCCTTTGCTTCAGCATCCAGAAAAGCAGGAGAGCTGTCTGTAGATATTTTGTTGTCATGTGCAGTTATGCCATTCTCTTGTGCGTGATCACAAAAGCCACATTATTCTGATCTCTTAGCAATTTTTGTATCTTTTTGAGATGCTTCTTCCTGAGATAAAATTAAAATGTTAACTAACAACATAAATCTATGAATGTTCAACAGGTGTGCAGAAATATATTGATAAAGAAATATAACCTATTACTTGAAAGCCATTGCAATGTTGTTTTAAAGACTGCACTTATATAATGATAAAAGAAAAGAAAAAAAAAAAGGCAGGAGAGTATTGTTGCAAAATGGATGCGAGTTAGCATGCTGTTCACAAAAACAAAAGCCACAGACTCACTGTAACACTATTTTATAGAGTTACATGGTGAAATAACTCTGTTTTTTCTTTGTTCTTGCAGGGTGCAAAGCTGCAAGTGTAATTCCTGTGGTTATGTGTGAGGAGCATGCCTTCTGAGCTATATGAAATGGGCAAAAGTGTCCCAGTAAGAAAAATGAAAGAAAAAATAAGTCACTGAGAGCACATGAAAATTGCTGAATAACATTTCCATACCTATCTCAGGCTTTTTAAAGATGCTAGCTCTCAGAGTCTTGCAGAACATTGCTTCTTACACTGATAATGTTTGCTAAGAGCTTATGCATCCTCCCAAAGGTGCTTTGTCCTGGACCAAAATGAAATGCAGTTCACATCCATTCTCCCACCTCCTGAACCTCTGAGACAACTAACTCAGCGAGTAAGTAGGTGACAGTATATTTCTAAGTATAATACTCCTAAGTATCATGGATGTGTTTTAGTGACTCACGTTCTCTATGAGTCAAGAGTTGGGGACAAGTTTCTCCCAGTCATTTGCAGACCACTTGAAGCAGGCAGGAGGTTTCCACAGATCTTACTTTTTAGGCAGAAAAATGAGCTGGGCTCCTTAAAACAACCATTCAGATGTAAGACAACTGCAGTGATTTCCTAACAATATATCTTCCTCCACTATGAGAGGGCTGATTTACAACCTGAAGAAGACTGGAGGGGCCTTGGCTTAAGTCATGTTGCTCTTCAATACAGGAGCTATCAGTGATATGGCAAGAGCATGCCATACACTTCTCCTTCCTAGGAGTTTAGGTGTCTGTGTGTGGATATTGTACAGATGTCTAAGATGGTTCAGACTGTTGCAGAGAAAGAGGGGAGGATGGAAGAGCTGGAAGAAGCCTCAGACAAGGCCAATTCCCCCACTTCCCCACCCCTACTCTTGGGAACTGCACTTCATTTGCTCCATAGTGGATAGCACTGTAGTAATGTCTGTGTCTGGCCATGCACCTCACTGATCCAAATCCCAGCCCTGACCCATGGGATGGCTTTCTGCCATGACCCCAGATCTGTCCCATCACTATGGGCTTTGACAACTGGAATTTTGGTCTGGCCCTCCCTTCCACACCCAGCCTGCCCTCCTCCCTGGCTGGGGCTGTGGGATAGTCAGACCCCTGCTGGACTCCATGATCTACCCCTGGTTCTGCAAGCTCCTGGCCTTGCTGGGAAGCACTGGCCCATGCAGTGCCCCAATTTGTGGTGCCCGTGATCACCCCTGAGCTTTTCCTGAGACAATGGGGGCAGGTTTCAAATCATCTACCCACACTCCAACCTGCAGATATCTAAATACACCTCAAGGTATGAACAGTCTCTTAGATAATTACTGACAAAAAAATCTGCAGTTCCAGGGAAAGAAGGCCAAGCAGCAGACATGTGTACATCAGGATCCCAATACAGATTTCGAACGATATCATGAAAAGAAAATAAAGGCAATTTAAATAGACCTTGCTGCTCACTTATTTTGTCTGGCTCAAAAGGTGTCAGTCTTTCCTGATGAAGCATCCTCCTGCCAGCTGGTGTTGTGCTTCTACCAAGGGAGCAGTCAGATGTTTTCTCTTCTTGATGTTCCTTTGACACTGATCTCAAAGGATCAGCTTTTTGCACAGAGCTATTTCTGCCCTAAAAGGTGTAAATACATTTGTATTAAGTTAATAAAAACATCTTCAAATAGCATAAAAATCTTCCTACAATGGGTGCATCATTAAGTGGTTAAAATTTTAGGAAAATGTTTAATTGTGTCTGTGGGCATATCCACAGAGACATACTCAAGCACACAGATATTTTATACATAACTCTGTATTTGGCATCTTGTTTTGCTTCCCACATTTCTCTGTGCTTGGACAGCAGTGCAAGTCAAGGGTAACCCAAGGGGCAGAGTGTGAGGCCAATAGGGCTGAAAGGCTCTCATCCCCACCACCCTGCCAGCTCTCTCTAAGTTATCACAGCTGAGCTGAGTCCAGTAAACTATGATGCACAACAGTTCATTTTTACTCTCTGGAAGTCCAGCCTTTCTATGTTTTGGTCTCATACATCTCCATCAATCAAGGCTGACACAAGATTTGCAGGACCCTAAGGGATGTGTGAGCCACAGAAGGGAAATGAGATGCAAAAACTTTCAAGCAAACTGTAGGAGTTATTTAGACTGGAAAGATCATGGACACTCAAAGGCACTTCCCCAATTTTTCATGGAAACCTTAGAGCAGAGCACAGAGGAAACAAAATATTTCTGCATGACCACCATGAGATACATGGGATTTAGAGGATTTACACAATGACTCAGGTGTTTGCAGCTGCCAAGAAAATATTGCATTGATATGACAGGAGAACTGAGGCTGTACTCCTGCCTAACCAAAAATTTGAAGGTACTGTACCTAATGTAGGATTGCCTGGCAATATGAGACAGAGGCATAGTCTCACTGCCCACATTGCTAAACTATCCTAGAAATGGTGAGGACTGTGTCTCTGTCTATAAGAAATGATAGCAGAAGAATGTTTATTGCACTGAGCTGATGAATGACTAGGAGTGAGTACATGATGGTAAGAAACAAAGAAACAATTTTTAAAAAGTTGGAAATGGCACCAATAGTTCTGATTTTGAAATGTCTCAGACGCTGAAGAGTGGCTGCTTGAAAAGATGTGTTTAAGCTCTTAGTGGAAAGAATGTATTTGCCATCAGCTTAATTTACTCAAGTCTGTGAGCTGATGCTCAAGGGATGTGGGACTAGCCAAGCACAGGTGGGAAGACCTCACTGTTCCTTCTCTGATAACAATGGTCAGTGTCTGGCAGCTGTAAAATTTTCTTGATGTGCTCAATGAAATTTAGGGTATCTGCTACTGCTGATGTCCAATTTGTATTAATAAACCACATTACAATTTAATGTATGCTTACAAGGAAGGAGCCTAGAAAGCAATCCTACTGCAACACCAGAAAACTAGGATTTTAAAAGGCTAAATTTTTCCTCCATGCATAAAACAGTTCTCAGCAGGAAAAAGGCAACTGATTAGCTCTTTCAGACAAGATTGCTAGAATGTACAGAAATTAATAGAATTTATTGTTAAAAAGAAGGTAATTTATGTTTTGGTGATATTTTCTGCAGACAGATTATGTGGATATGCCTGAGTTCTCCAAATATAATCAACTTTCAAACAAAAGTGAATGAGCAAACTGTCAAAATATGCGACTACAGCTTGAGACAAATGGTATAGAACTAAGGACCTTTAAGGCTATCTTTGATGAAGAGATATTAGCTCAGAAATTGCAAAGGGATAGAAGGAAAGATCACATAGTCCACCATTTTATTGCTGAATATCTCAAGATAGAAAGTGCCAAATAATTTAAAAGAACTTGAAAAGCCACTGGAGAAATTTCACAGCAGCCCAAACCAGTTTCAGCCCAGATTGCTGGAGTCTCAATCCTTTTTTTCTGTCCCCAGCCACATCTTTCCAGTCCCTCCTTTATGGGGCATCCGCAGCTACAGAGGGGAACTGAGGAGTTCATTTAATAGAACCAGGCAGAGATGAACTACTTTTTTGCTGTCTGGTTAGTTTTAAGCCAGCTGGCTCACCATCTTCAGAAAGTGCCAATAGGGCCACAGCAGCTCAAATATTCATCAGCTTCAGTGAGACACTGACTTGTGGCAGCATCTGCTGTCCTTGTGGTTTATTATAGAAAGAATGTTGCAATTCAATCTTTTAAAAACCTTATATAAGACCTGTAAATAGAAGATACTTCATGGTAAGATGGGGTCAGAGAAAGTAGCAGTGTTTCCATGAACATGATGAGATGTATCAGCCAATTCAGCTGAAGGAGCATCCATGCAGAACAGTGTTAATACTCCAGCTTGTTACACATGCCATTGTAAAAGCCAGATTCATTGCATACACTAGCATCCCTATTTTTAAAGCAATAATGTCAAAGGAATCCAGACAGGTTTTCATGAATCCCATGTAGACTCTGTTTTCATTCAGAGGAATGTTATTCTAAGAGATCTTTTGAAAATTCAGAGCCATCACTGTATCCTAGGCAACCACTACAATTTTGCTCTGCACTTTTTAAGAAACTCAGATACTAAGCATTTGGACTAATCACATGTGACTGGATTCTTTATGAAGATTCCTTCAATTCTGTCACTTTCATAAACAAAGCTATCAAATTATCTCAATTTTCTTCATCGGAAATATGTGGATGGCCAGTAAATGCAGACCCTTGATGCAAAGGGGCTAGAGGATGAGAGGAAGAAGAAGTATCCCAAAATGCACAAGGTACATAGAACAATTTTTTCCAATCTTTACTGAAAACATAAACAAAATTAATCAGCAGATCAGCTGGTGACAACAAAAGAGGTGTAGTTTAGTTATGAAACTTCACTTCATAACAAACATGTAGGCAGTTCATTCTGTATCTTCATCATGAGAGCTAGTGAAGCACAGTTTGAACTGCCATCAGTGACACTGATCCTGCTCTTGGCAAAAGCAGGGACCTCTTGAAATTCCTTTAGTCCTACAGATTTATGCTATCAGGAAGGCAGTGGAGAACAGGATGAGGTATTGTTACTGAGTGTCCACCTCAGTATCCAGAATTCCACAGGAATTCTAAAAATATGTTCTGGATTTTCATGCTCAACAATAATGCTACATTTTCTAATGAGCTTTTGCCTCCCATCAAATATCCCAGAAATCTCTCACTTATCAATTCCCATAAATAGGATCTCTTATTACCTTCAAATATCACAGTTTGTGTCATGTAGAGCTCACATTCCCCCTAACAAATCAAAAAGTTGAGAAAAAGCAACAAGTACTCATAGATAAAGCAGTGAAGTTAAAATGCTATGAAAGTCTGTCTGCATATTCACAAACTTTCCCTACTTCAGAGATGGTAGTTTGTCAGGAAGAACATTCATAGGCAAAGAAAAAAACATGCTCAAAAGTCATCAAAATCCCTTGCAAGATTAGACAGCAAAATCCACCTAAGATTGGAAATAAGCATATTTGACCTTGGCTGAAACATTAAGAAATGCTATCAGTTTACCTTTCAGTGGAATTCCCCTCCTCTCATTTAATGAATTCATCTTTTTTCATAGAAATCATGAAAATCTATCCATAGCTGCATGCTGGGCAGGAAACTTGCAACTTGTTCTTGCTAATGAGCTGCATTCAGAAATTGAGTTGTTTTCAGTGTATCCGTGTTATTAAATATTAATAATTAATAAATCATAACTATTTTGGCCCATTTGTTCATTCTTTCACAGTCTGAAATAATCACTGATGATGTGCAGTTAAAATGGACATTTTTCCTGTCTCACTAAAGGACAACTTGAACAGGACAGTTTCTCACCAGCTAGGTCAAGTTACACTACAAATAGAGATCATCCTGAAAAGTACAATAACCAACCAGAAAACATATTTTTCAGAGATGTAGAACATCTCTTGGATATGGCATTGTCTTTACTTCATAAAATCATGTTTACAAAAAAAATTGTATATTTAACCTGTAATGATCATTATTCAGACTTGCTTACTAACTGTTTTTGCACATATCATCAAATTCTATTAGCTTTGACAAAAGTAATTCAGATGGCAATTCCTTTGCCCTCTTGGTTACAGATGATTAAACTCACCAGTCCAAATAACTTTAACTTACATATGTTATAGAAGATATGCATGTCTTCTTCCAGTCCTAGAATCATAAAATATTTTAGGTTCAAAAGGCTCTCAGATCATCAATTCCAGCCATTGACAAAGAACTGTCAAATCCATCACTAAACCATGTCCCAAAGTGCCATATCCACACATTTTTCTGAACAGTGCCAAGGATGGTGATTCCACCACTTCCCTGTTCAGCCCTTTCCAATGCCTGGCAACCCTTCTGTTGCTCAAAGTTATCCCATTCACTTTGATGTGTTCCCGTACTCAGTTTCTCAATTTTGGATAGAAATAGTATGATAGTTTGTTTTATCCATATCCAAAATTCAGAATTATCCAGATTCACAGGATCTGTGAGGGAAAGCATGTACCTGCTATCAAAAGAGCTCAAATGCAAAGAAAATACTAATGAGTCACCGTGTTCAGGTTTATGGCTCTGACACAGATTTGGGGCTTCTGTTTAATGTTCCATTTACCTGAGACTTCAATTCTAGAGTCAAATAATTGACAGCCACTCTATTCTAGACTGCAAAGTCTTTTTGTGCCATCAGATCAGATAAAAAGCATGTGTCTCTGTCAAACATTTTAGAGTTCACTCAGGACATCTGGGCACTATGCCCACCAGTCTAGCTCATGCTTGTGCTGGATTCCAGTTGGACTGGATCCAATCCGGGTTAGATGGTGAAAGCCCAGAGAGCAGAGAGCCCAAAAGTCTGCTGTCCTCAACTTCCCCCTTCTCAAAACTGTTGCTGAAGTCACAATTTTTATTGCAAGTGGCTGTGTGCCATAGGAGGAAATGATCAATATCTCTTTTCATATCTGGCACTGTGTAGAATTCACTGAAGTTACTGTCTGGTGACTTTCAAACACGCTGTCATGCTCACTAGAGTGTAGCAGTTGCCTCCCTTATCATCTGATATTTTTTACATTTTATTTCAGTCCTTATACAGGCAGAGAGCAGAGTGTGTTGGCTAATCTAAGTTTTCCTTTAGCCAAAGGAATAGTTTCCAGTAGAGAAGATGAATTTCACAGAGACTGTACACTTGAACAAAGCATAGATTTCAACCAAATATGAGTGAAAGTAAGAAAAGGGACTTGTAATATCGAAGGTGCCCATGAAATGAAGCAAGAAATACAAAGCCAAGAGAAAGAAAAGTATAAAGAGATATTTAGATATCTAAATCCTAAACTGTGAGAGGTGTTAGAAATATGGTAAGCTGGCTGTGGAGGAGCAGTCATGGGCACACCAGCCAGAAATAAGCAGCTAACTTGACATACTGAGCTAACTTGTCACAACTTGTAAAAATCCCAGTGGTTTTCCCACTGAGTTGAACCGGGAGAAGGACATTGTTATATATTGGCAAGTAAAGCTTTGAATGGCAAAAAAAAAAAAAAAAAAAAAAAAAATAATAATGTTTGTCCAAGAAAGG
>WEIU01051962.1:262779-300837 GCA_013389925.1 Aegithalos caudatus
AAAAAAAAAAAAAAAAAAAGATTTATGGTTTGCCAAGGCAAGGGGATTCCCTGTAAAATCAGCCTGTGGAGTAGCAGGTGAAACAAGTTTGGAAAACTCATTGAAAACAACACACAATTCAATTAGGTGTAGAAAAAAGGGGAATTTTTTTTTTCTCCTGCTATGGCAAAACCAGAACAAAATCTACAATTCACGTAGAATTATGCACAAGCAAGAAAACATGATCATGCTGATACACACTTTCATTTGCAGAAATTTTGATTCCAAAGAACATTCTCTTAAATACATATTTGAAACTCTGGAAAAGTGACTACTGGCAATAGGGATGCATACTTTACTATTCACATCTCAAAGGACGTGTTTTTGAAAAGATGTCTTCAGCACCACGTGAGAGATGCTGTGGCTCTTGAGATTATCTCTCCATGAACTTTCTTGTGGTTTGGATGAAGATGCTGTCCCTTGCAGAATAGCTTCTGCAACCTAGTGGAGAATTTGCTATAAATTTGTAAATTTAGATTCAAGTCACAGTTGGTAGAATCAAATAGCCTTCAAAACCATCTGACTCAAATTTAAAACAATTTCCTTTTCATAAAAATTATGATATTTAACACAATTAATTAAATTCCACATGTTCTGCTAGGGACTGGAAGTCCCCAGTATCAGACAAAATCTTTGTAGGTACTATCCTAACATCTTCATATACAGTATCCTAGTATTACTTTCACACAACAAAAATATTCAGTGTCTTCCGTAGTAGTTTTACATCAGAAAAGTGGTAGAACTAAGACAGAAATCTGGCCAACAGCAGAAATCAATTAGCTTTTTCTTATCCTTGCTTTTATTGGAATTTTTATGTATTCCAATTTTGTACCTGTGACTAATTTTTTTTTTTTTTTTTTTTTATTTTTTTTTTTTTTTTTTTTTTTTTTTTTTTTTTTTTTTTTTTTTTTTTTTTTTTTTTTTTTTTTTTAATCTTCACAATCTATAAAAAGATGAGTCATAAGAGCAAATAGGTTTGGGAAAAGTAAAAATAAAGTGAAATTTAACTTCAAATTAAATTTTCAATGAAATTTAAGTGTTAGGTGAAAAATCTCATTAACAAGTACATTACAATCAAATAAAAAAAGAGACACAAAATTTCTTCACTCCAATAAAGCAAAGAACACGATTGTTGGTGGTTCTAACATTTTTAAAATATATTCTTCTAGAAATTAATTTAAAAATTAGGGAAATGCCTAGGAGAAAATGGCTAAATTTTATTTTTTTCTAGGTTCAGCCGTTCTGTGGAAGAGTAGGGTTCATCTCATCAGACTATGTAATCTCAGAGATAATTATTTTTTTCTAGTGTCCTTGACACACATAGGATGAAGCTGATCCCTCAAAGCATGTATTTTTCTCCCTTGAACACACACAAGGAAATTAAATGACTCATTCAACAAAAATTTCATGATTTTTTTGAATTCTAGTCTGAACAATTTAATTTCACCAGGACTTGCTGTCTCCCATGTAAAAAAGTGAGTAACTTTAATTTCCTTTAACTCCCATACAAGAATTTACTCAGCTATGTATTAATGGAACAAGTAAATCATACAAGTACATTAAATAAGTGGAATATTGAATAAAAAAATTACAAGACACTCTGTAAACCTGTGATTAAATGATTTTTATTTCCAGAGATTAGCAAAGACATATGCATTAGCCAGCTATATTTTCCACCCTGCTTGTCTCTCCTGCTCAATCCCAGTGTAACTCCTATTCAAGTATCCAACTTGTGACTCTGTAAGGCAGGCCACTGATGGTGTTTCTTTCCAGATACTTTACAGCATAAAATATGAAGATTTAATAGAACATCTAACTATACTTTTTTTCCCAGGGTGGAGAGGTGTTTGTTTAAAAAGGAAACTGGTACTATATATATAAAGAGTAGAATTATTTTCAGGAGGCTTTTTAGGTGGTTTGAATTTAAGCGTTGTAAGTAAATTAGTTATCTAGGCTCCCTTCCTAGTTAGTGGAGGGAGACATCTGACCTAAGTGTCTATGACATGCTGGCTGTATCACCTATAAAGCTGCACACCTGATGGACGAAAAGCCTATGTTGAAGAGGACCACACAAAGATTGTATTTTAACATGGCTCACTGTAGGGCTGACCTTCCCTCCTTCAGGCTAAGCATGGCAGGAGTGGGGGGTCAGTATTCACACAACAGCTCCAAAGAAAAACTACTGGATTTTTCAAACAGTAATAAGCAGATAGTCTCTTCCAATACCAGGGTCTCTGATCTTTTGTCCATGAGATTCATAGCTTTGGGGTTTTATTCTGTTTTCTGTCTCTGATGTTCTGAAACTCTGAGCTCACCTCGAAGCTCCGTGTTCTGCCCGGTCAGCAACTCAGCCTGGTCTCAGTTTGCTGAAGGCAGCATGCCAGTAGGACTCACTTCTCTTGAAACCCTCCTGCAGTCCAGCAATCTGCTGTTTTAATATCTATCAGTGAAAATATAAGAGTGTTCCATGTCATTGCCTGCTCTGAACTAGGCATGCCCACCTTACATATCCAGAAGCAAAAATGGAGCCTTTTGTTCTGCTTAAAGGTCTACAGTATTAAGGTATGCAATAAAAAAAAAAAAAAAAAAGATCACATCTGAAATTATTTCAACAAAGAAAAATAAAACCCCCAAACAATAAAAAATACTACTTTGTAAACTCCTGTATTTAAAACAAACCAATTGTTACATTGAGAGACAAGTCTGTGCTGAAGAAAATCCTGAAATTCAAACTAATTGTGCAACTAATCATCATCGTATGTCAATGCCTTTAAGAAAAGGCTAGAATACAAGGTAGATTTTAATGACATGAATGTCATCTAATCAGATCTTCATGTGGTGAAAAGGGCACAGGAACAGTTAGATCTTTCTTACAAACAGCAGGGGATTGCAAAGACATTATTTTCAACTGAATTGAAAATGGAAGTAATGAAAATTGGAGAGGACATTTCCATATACATCCATCTCCATTATTTTTGCTTTCTCCCTTCTTCCCTCACCCATGCTGATGCAAACACTGAGTCCTTTTCCTTCAGGGCACTTTTGCTGGATAGTGCAAACAGAAAACTGGTGGAGTTGAGCTAGAAATGTGCAGTTTACTCTGTAGTCAAAATACTGAAACAGCCTCACTTAAACATTTCCTGTTGTAAATGCTACCTCTAGAGAAATATACAACATAAGGAGAAAAAATATTCACTATGTGTACAGTCCAAAAATATGTATCTCAATAATGTACAAATGAAAAATAAAGTACTGAAAATTTGAACAAAGTACTATGTTGTCTATTTTAATTGTCCTGAAACTTTTGTGATTGTGAAAGTAACTTAAATTGTCAGTTTGCTGTCAAATATATCAGTTTGGTTTAGACATCCTTTTGCAGCAGAACATTGTTTCAGACATTTCTGAGCTTTACCATTGCCTATTCTTTCATCTTATAAAAATATTGCTTTGAGCTCCCACATCTCTATTATTGGTTTCACGTCTTACCACTTTTTTCTCTGTTTGTCAGTGAATCTTTTAGAAAATTGCCTCTTGAGTCATATAATGTCTAGCTGTTTTTAATAAGAATAACAGCCACAGATAATCAGAGATGGTTTTATTACTAAGAAGTCTGAGATAGAAGCTTTAGAAAGATAGACTTCCCTAAACAAATTTAGAAGAAACCATAAGTGACTTGGGGATGTTATTAGGCAGGTTAGATTGTTAGACACAGGGTTAGACATATATCATAAAAATACCTCAAAGCCAAAGGTCAGGATAGTTTAAAGGAAAAAATAATAACAAATACTCAGCACAGGAGTGAGAATGTTGGCCATTCACCGTGTTGCACTTGGCACAATGAGTCCTAATATTTACAAGTAGGAAAGTTCACTATGCAGGAGTTGGAAATTTTTCAAGAGTCAGCTCAGCTGAGCAAATCAGTACAAGGAAGTATGAGAAACATGAGAACATTTTTACTTCCTTAAAAAATGGTAGGTACAACCTAATTTTTTTTTTGTACAACAGAAAGGGATGTACATTTAAAACACAAACCAAAGCAGTATCTTCTTAAAAATTAAAATCTTCACTAACCATCTAAAAGAAGTAGATACTATCCTAAAGAAGTGGTATGAATAGTTTGCCATGTGTGGCAATTGGAAAAGTTTCAGGTAAAAACATAGGATGATTGTATGGAAGGATATTAATTGATATGAGCTGCATATTTACTCTACAGCTTACTCGCATTTCTTCTGATTTCACATGGTCTCCAGTGACTCTAGCTGTTCCTTTGAACTTGCTCTGGGCAATTTTTTCTTTCTGCAGTAAATGAGCTTGATCTCTATTGTATTCCAAAGTGTGAGTCAACTCCTGGCTCCTGACAGTCTCGAGCTGGTCTATTCATGTTCTGCTCACAAGATAAACAAGGACTACAAAATTGGCCTATGAGACTGTAATGAAGGACTGTCTCCAAATGTATCTTCTTTGGCCATGATCTTTGGAGGGCTTGGGCATGTCCCTCATATGCTGATACTGCTGGCAGTGGCAACCTGTTACCAGAACTTGTCAGAATTATGGTGCTTCCTCCCTGGGAACACTCATGCATGCATTCAGCTGCAAAATTGGTTCTATTTAGCAGCTGGAAAGAATTCTAATTGAAATTTTTGACAATGTAATGAGCATGAACTTAGAGGCTTTTAAACATGTTTTGTATTCAGGTAGCTAAATTAGGGCAGGCCTGCAGAAGGCACAGCCTGTTACCTGTCAGTGTGTCTGCGAAGCCCTGCAGTCATGCAGAGCTGGGGACTGGGCTGTATTGTCACCTGCCCAGACATTACTACAAATCAGATTAGCCATGGACCTGAATGAAATGGGATAATGTATTTATTTTCCACAGGTAAATACGCTCTGGGAGTTAAACATGTCTGTTCACAAGAGGTTTTGCCCTTGAACTCAATGGCTCAAGATATGACTGATATGGAAATGCACTTAACACTCAGAAACAGGGGAAGAATACAAATCTTTACATATCCTCAAACAGAGCTTACTTATATGACTGTGATCTAACTTCTTAGTTGATTTTCAATCTGACATGAAATTATTTGTTAGCTTTCTGCTAACAAATGAAAAGTGAGCTTCCAACTCCTTTCATGACCTACAGCCACCACCTGTCCTTCACCATTACTTGAAAAGAAACATGAACTACAGGAGGCAGCCATGACCTCATGTCTCCCTCTCAGTAATGGAGTTTAGCACCTCAGGAGCAAAGCATGAAAGTTCTCACAGATACTAAGAGAAAAACCAAATCACCCTATATCCCACTGATCTTTGTAAACACTTACCTAATTTTTTTGTTGTTTTCTATTCTAAATATGCTTGCTAATATTCTGGTTAAAAGCATGATGGTGAAAGCCTCAGCAACAGTCAATGTAAATATTAATTCTCCTCAAAATAATCAAATTGAATGAGGAAATAGAGTCCCTGTGTGGTTATGTCCAGCCTACCACTCCTCCATATCCAGACCAGTTCTCTGAAACACAATGTACAACAACAAAAGCAAGATGCAAGGTCTGTGTATAACATTTTCCACTGCAGACTGAACAGTACTGTGTTAAGTCAAGGCTATAAAATAGGCCCTGCCCTGAGGAAATTCAATGACCAGGGATATCAGGAGCACTTGAGACACTTCTTTGGAGCCACTGACAAACAGTTCATAATGCAGCTATAAATTACAAAAAGGAGCTAGGTGCAGAACGCAGATAGAAGAGGCTAAGCACTTTGCACAAACTGGAATTCTTGCTTGTGTGCCAGGCACACCTCTGCATGAAACAGATTGAGGCAGGGCTGCCTGTAATGCAAGAACATACATGAAGCAAAAGTCTTTTTTTCCAAAATAAGGTTTTCCAGTGAGATGCAGGTGGGAAAAAATAAACCAACCACCAGCACATTGGCTGCTGCTGTTGGTCCAGAAAGCATGCAGATTCCATACTATGAGGAAATTGTGAATTAAAAATGACAAACAAGCTGCACTTGTTGGAGGAACAAGCAAATAACCAAAATCCTCTGGCTGACACCAAGTGCCAGCAGAATAACCTCAGTGCTGTGGGGTGGAGCCACAGGCTGATGCCACAAGCACTGTCCAGGCTCTCTTAGGCACCAGATACATACAACACTACATCCCAACTGGTTTTACCCTCCTGCTTATATGATTTGTGTGTGGAAAGGTCTGAAAACAAAGAGCTTGGAAACAATGGAATGGATAGATTTGAGCAGGTTTGGGCATGCTGTGCTGCTCTGAAAAGGATTTTCATTGCTTCCAGCAAGCACAAGTTGTGAGCACAAGTTGTCACTCAGCACAAGTGAACTGCTATCAGTGGGCAGTCATCAGTTCCTAATAGGGTTACTGCTTTAAAAATTCAAATTCTTGGATTGCATAAATCAGCACAGGGCCAACATAGCCAGGGAGGATAAGCTGCCTTTTGCAATTAGTTTTAGCTCATCAATTACAAAAAGTGAGTGACAAATGTACACATTATACTGGGCAGGCATTTTTGGATAAACAGCTGTGTGGAAATGCTAGGGGCTACTATGGCTAATGACATGAATAAATCCATGTAAGCTCTTTTAAAAATATGTATTGTTACGAAAAAGTCAAAGTAATTGCATCGGTAAGGCAGCATGGTCAGCAGGCAGAGAATACAATGCTGGCAGAATTTGGCACTGCAGTAATTCTGCACCAGTACATCACTCCACAGTCAAAATTTACAGCAGTAAAAGTAAAAGCAGCACCTAATTTCATTAGTAGTTTCATGAATTGCCAAATCCCACAAATATTCACATCTGGAACACTCACATCTAACATGGTCAACTAGAGATCCAAAAAGGATCTTTAATGAAACCGTTAATTTTTAAGACAGTGACAGCATTTTGCTGAAAGGCAACTATAGGAGAAAATGATACAAACCAATAAATGCAAAATAGCCTTTTGCACTATTCCCATCATCTTTGAAATGAAGAAGAATGGACAAGCAGATCTGAAGAATTTCTTACTTTGTATAATATATTTTTTAAAAAAATCAATAAATTATGTTAATTTTGTGACGCAGGAACACCACGATGAGACACAACAGAGATGACTGAGCGAGAGGAGGAAAAGAGGAGTTTACTTTTTTGATTTCACCTTATATACATTTCACAGAAATGAACCACATTGGAAGACAGAGGTTCAACCTCTTCAATTCCACTGGTCTGAGAAGGTGTCTATCAATTGTCCCTCCTAACTGGAGGAATGTAAACAATAGTATTGTTTATAGAAAATGTGTGAGAATCTGACTCTAAAGTATGTAAACAATCAGAAGGCTAAAAGAACAGAAAAGAACAGGGTGACAATTTTGCACCAGTCACGAACTAGGTTTGAAATGCAAAAAGGAAAGGAATCTCTCCTGTGTTTATAGTAGATGGTACCTACTAACTTCTAACAGATTTAATCACATCAAAAATTTGGATTTGATTTGATTAGCAGTGCAATGCAAGCCCTACAAATCAAGTAAGTGAAACAGATTTGGGTGTATATTAGTGTCAGTAGCTGAACTCCTTTTTAGGAATGGAAATGCCATGTGATGGTTCAACTTTAATATGAATGTAACTTTTCAAGAGGCCTCAGGAACCATTTTTTAACAGCAGTCTGACACGAAGTATACTGTGCTTAGTAGATTTTGACAGAGCAATTGAGAGCCATCAGAAGTGAATATTTATGCCCTGGTGATTATTGCAGACAGGAAAACTTATTCAGGCTGTTCTTACAGAAAGAGAAAGCCAATGGGTTTAGGATGAGGACCCAATGTGGATTGGATTTCTTAGTTTCAGTGGAAACTAAGAAAAGTCAAGAACCTGTTTAATAAAAAGGACTAAAGCTTGCTGAAGCAGGATACCATTTCATCACCAGAAGTAAGATCACTGGCCCAAATGTGAAAAACATTGATTGACCAAAAAACTGGGACCACATTAAGGAAAAACTGAGTGAAGGTGTTCTTAGGAAATTATAACATTGTCACTGATCTGAGGCTTTCTGTGTCTTAGGAGAAAAACATGCAAATTTGAGAGACAATTTACCCACATTTTCAAAGGTCACATATGGTGAACATTTCATTGTCAAGGGGAATCATATCTAAGCTACATGGAATTCTAGCCCTGACTTCAGGGATTCATTGAACATTACACCCGTTTCATGGGACCAGAAGTCTGCACCTGAAAGTGCACCTCAAACAACAGACTTAGGAAGAATGACTAGTGATGCTGGAGAAATAAGAAAAACAAGGGGCTTGCAGATGTATCTCTTACCTCTTCTTTTTTTTTTCCAGTTTAAGTCTGAGAAATACTGACAGAGATGGGTATATAGCTAGGGAGCATAGGAGGAATGAGTCTTAAATCCAAGACAAAAATTTTTCCCCAATGAAAAATAAGCACAAACCAACACTTGGGTAGTTCTTACCTAAGGTGTCTGCAAACAGTTGGGTTTTTGTGGTTGTTTTTTTTTTGTTTTGGTTTTTTGTTTTTTGTGGTTTTTTTTTTTCTGTAGCTCCTCCACTTCAGGAGTTTCTTTAATTTTGAAAACAAGAGTCTCATGAGCCACTCTTGAAGACAGCAGATTTAGGCTTTTAGCACTGCTGGCCCTGTTCCCATTCTTTGACTCAGGTTCCTGTTCTCTCCTTTTCAATCTGGTGAGATGAAATAGGAACTGCTGAAAGGAAGAGGGAGCCTTACTCCCTTTCAGACCATCAGCTCCAGCTCTGGAATCACTGCTGTGTGTGCTGCAGGAGACACCTTGTTGACCTGAAATTGCTTGAATATATTGCTTTCTTGATGGTGATATGTTGTATTTTCTAACAGAGATTCTTTTTCTGTTCCACTGGGTTTATCACTAGCATAATCACCATCAGAGAGATTCAAATGTCTCTCAGTGTGATCTGATCCCTGAGGCACATACTAGGAGAGATATTGAGCCTGGTAAGATTTGGGGTCATCATTCCTTTTTGGGGGTAAGCAGCTTGACTCACAGGAGAAAAATGCAACTTGCCATGTTCCCTCCCTTTGCCACCCTTACTGCAAGGTTGAGGATGAGCTTCCCTTCTCCACAGCTTCAGGTGAGCTTCATGTAATTTTATTATCTTGTCATTGACCATTTTAAACCCAGTATGGATTTGCCTTTTGCTTTCTGGGTTCTGGCTCCCCACAACTTCCTGTGGGCAGACCTGAGCCCACTTCTGACCCTGTGTGAATGCAGGACCTGCACTCCACTCTGCCTGCTTGATGTGATCTGCATCCTGGAGTGGACAACGCCTTTGTAGGACTTCCAAGGGAGTTTTTGCTCCCTCTATGAGATGACCTTTCAGAGTGTGATCCACCCTGCCTAGGTCCTTTTGCAGAGTACCTTCCACAGCTCTTCCAACAATTTTGACTGTTTTTCCTAGAAGATTCACGTGATGACTCTCCACTTCCTCATCTACTCATAGGTTTGTGTCTGTCACTGTTTTGTGACATGGTTGCAGGGTTTCAGGCCATCTTCTCTGGGGTGAGTCACCAAGATTTTCCTTTGAGTTTTCATCTCCTCCAGTCACTTATTTTTCTTCTACACTTTGCTCAACTACTTTTGTTTCACAGTCAGTCTTAACATTTATCCCCCTGTCAGCTAAAACACAGTCTGCCTTTTTTTCATGTGTACCCATCTGCATGGAGCTACTGATCTGCAGATTTAGCTGAGAGCATTCCCCTGGCTGCAGTATACCTCTGTTCACTTGGCCAGACTGGGAGAAATCACCCCAGAAATTCAAACCAGCTCATCTGGAATGCTTGCTGTCCTTTTCTAAAGGCCTCTGTTTAATTTTTCTGAGCCTTGCCATGCCCTCTCTTCATTTTAGAAAAAACTTTCAAGGTGTTATTTTTGGCTTGCTCTGTAAGGAAATAAAAATTAAATCCTGACAATCATAGACAGAACCATTCTCCAGAAAGGAAGATATTTACAATAATTGAAACAACTGAGACACCAGAAGCCTGATGGACCCTGGGCATAGATAAATAAGTACAGAAGAAACAGCCCTGACATTACAGGGAAGGTGCAAGAAGCACCTTTTGAGAAGCAGTCACTATGTGATGCCTCCATTCACTCATTCATTAGTAGAGTCAAAGGGTTGAGATGGTGCTACATGTCTATATGATAGAAGATGAGAAAAGTTCTGTCCTTCTTTGTTTTCAGGGGAAATTCCAGTAGTTTTTACGATGTGACACAGAAATACATAGCTGCATGAGTTTGAGATGTTGTTTTGCCAGGAAGACACAGAGAAAATTTGTGAGTGATGAAACTCATCTTCCAAGCATTTTCCAAGCCATCAAACCAAACCATAGGCTGAGTCTGACACCTAGAGGTGTCAGGCATAAGCTCATCTCAAACTGCACCCACGGCAAAAAGCAGAACACTCGCACTGCACTTGACCTTTGTACAAAATCTGTATTTGGAAATAACTCCATTCTCAAAGTAGTGGCACACAAGAGACCAGTTATTATGGAGCAAATGGAATCAACCTTGATGTCTAATTTAACTAAGTGTCTTGAGACCTGGACACAAACTATGACCCAGAAAGCCTGTGGAAATAGAGGAATCCAGTGGGAAATTGTGGGGGAATGGATTGTGACTGAATAATATAACCCTTTTCATTTTCACTTGGGGGAAAAATCTTCCAATATCAAATGAAAGAATAGTGGAAAAATGTGCTACCATGTAATGAGCTAAAACAGAGCTCTCTGTCCATGAGACCTTGTCAAAAACCAAAGTGAATGCACCGATGGCAACAGTACCTGTTGCACCTTTTGCTGTTTGTCTATGAGATTGTCTGCTTTAAGTTGCTCTTCAACAAATATTTCAGAAGTCTTCTATCTAATACCAGTTGCTGGTGTGATTTGCCAAGGCAAGGAACAAGAAGATACTTATTTGTAACGTTGTCTAGTTAGTTTTCTTTTGATAATTTCTATGGAGTTGATGTGGAGTTTAGAAATGTAAATGATGTTTGTTTCCCAAGATTCGGGTGGATGAGAGTTTTTGCCCTCTAAAAGGCCCTGAGCCAGATGAAAGAACAAAGAGGAGTCTTCAGGTTCTTGTTTTTCAAGGTCTTTTGCTTTGTTTATTATTTCATATCTTCCAATTTGCTCTGTGCCTGGCCAAGATCTTCACAGCAGCCCGGGTGACAGGCGACTCCCCCTCCAATGGGGTGTTGTGGCCTCTTATATCAATTATTATGTATCTATTATTTACAGTTACATACCAATACCTATCATCTATACTGAACAGGTCATCTCTACTCTGACCCAATCTCCTTGAACTACTTTGTGCCATCATCACAGCAGAAGATGGAGACGAAGAAGAAGAAGAACTCAGGGCACCGCCCCAAATCCTCCATCTTGTCCCCATTTATCTCCATTCTAAAAATTCAAACCTACAGAATTTTCCACCCTGTGATAAACTACACTACTGTCTTTCACACCTTTGTGACTTGCAATTCTTCTCTCAGTGTTGGAAGCCTTTCCCATGGACTGAAATCAAAGCCAGTGTCTTCCCGGGCTCTATGACGGGGCTTCCAACCCCCGTGTACAGATCCCAGACCCCTCTGTAGAGGTCCCAGACCCCCCTGTACAGGTATAAAACTCTCTTGCTCAGGACCCAGACATCTCTGCTGAGGCTCCTGACCTTCCAGGGTGACCAAAGGGGTGCCCTGGGCTCTGACATGGAGCATCTCTCTTATGAGGAGAGACTGCAGGAGCTTGGCCTTTTTAGTCTGGAGAAGGCTGAGAGGGAGCCTCATCAACAAATACAAGTATCTCAAAGGCGGGTATCAAGAGGATTGAGACAGACTCTTTTCTGTAGTGCCCAGAGTCAGGACAGGGAGTAATGAACATAAACACAAGAAGTTCCACCTTAACACTTCTTTAGACTAAGCATGGCAGAACATTGGAATAGGCTTCCCAGAGAGGTCATGGGGTCTCCCTCTCTGGAGATATTCAAAACCCACCTGGATGAGTTCCTGTCTCACCTGCTAAAAGTGACCCTGCAGGGGGTTCAACCCTAGCTGTTCTGTGGTTCTGTCATTCTGTGATTTAGTGATTTATTCACCACAGGCTACCTCCCAGGCCCCCTCATTTGTACTGTCAGAAGTATTTCTGAAGCTCTACTGTATACTTCACTGGGCAATGGATCCAAGTTCACAATCAGCAAGAAAATAATAGTTCCAGAGGCAAGATGGAGACCAGACTCTTTCAGTGAGAGTACCTGTCCTGAGCTAACTTGAAGAATATGGAAATTAAAATTTCAATTGTACTATGGGAGTGGCTGGTAGTATCACAGTCAGGTCTCACTACAGAAGTTCAAAAGAATCCAGGATGCATGTCTGGATTACATTTATATTATTTTCCTTCTTAATCTATTTATTCACACTTCTTTTTTTTTTTTTTTTTTTTTTTTTTTTTTTTTTTTTTTTTTTTTTTCCCTTTTTTAACATTTTTTTTTTTTTTCCTTTTTTTTTTTTTTTTTTTTTTTTTTTTTTTTTTTTTTTTTTTTTTTTTCTTTCCCCCATTTTGAAATAAATTTTTGATTTCTTGAAAATTGCTCTTTTATACTTTCTTACCCTTTGGTATTTTCCTACAGGAGAAAAGGCTGGCAAAGTGTAGACAAGAGAAGATGCCAAGTAGCAGCTTATGTTGTTTTAACTCTCAGTGATGCAACTATATATCAGTGTGAGAAAAACCAACTTTGCTGACAGAGAGCAAGCCTTCTTTGCTACAGAAACATTTTCTCACACCCTTGGAAGGTATAGCCACATCCTACTTATGTTTTCCCCCTAAATATAACATGTTCCCTGCTTCGTGTAACTTAGCTTTCCCAACTTAATGCCCTCTGTTTTCATCTAAAGGTGCAACTTCCCTCAGGAAGCAGATGAGAGAGAAGTCAGGATGGTAGGATTGCAGTGAGAGGCAGGATGACTGTGATTAGAGAAGTTAAAAAAAAATAAAAAATCAAGTTTACAATACTTTAAATGCTTTTATTACAAGTCACCATAAAAACAAAGCACTTTCTTTTAACCTACAATGAAATCAGTTAGAATCAGTAGCAAAGGCAAAATTTCACAGGAGTTGCACAATAGACTTAAGTTCAGATTTCCTTTCCAGCACTTGTTGCCCACCTGAATCTGAAAGCTGCAAGTGCTCTCCTGAGATTTCTGAACTATTCTCATTTGGCATGAACTCCAGGGATCTGCTTTGCCAAGCAGAGCACATTGCCAAGGGAGACGTGTGTGAGAATTCCAGGCTCTCAGCTTGGGAACAGTTTTGTGATGGAAACTAGACAGGAATGAAAGCAGCTGGAAAGCATGGAAAGGATGGCATCGTGGCTGCGAGCTGAGAAGGAATCCCAGGAGAAACAGAAAAGACTAAACATAATCATCAGAGAAGAAAAATTAAAGAAGCTTAAGACAAGTATTTTTGCACTGAACTAGAAATCTCTTGCCAAACAGTTATTACATGAAAACAATGTTGCTTTCATGTTTCCTGGTGGTTTGGTGTTCAGAATGAAATAATCAAAATCTGCTTTTGTTATTTTGTTTAAATTGTAAAACCTGCTTGTTGCAATTATCAGTTGTAACAAAAATTATTACATGATACAGAGATGTTGAATTAAAGAGAATTTACCAAGTACTTCCGAGCATGCAAAAATCTGCATTTCCCTAGGACTCCTCAAGTCCACTAGCAGGTAAAAGTTATGTATCCCAAAATATTTCTGAGGCAGATATTAATGCTAAAGGGAAAAGGTTTTTCTTTCAGCTCTGGATGGCTGGTTACACTTTGTTAGAAGATTTATCAGTGGGAAGAAACATAAGCAGTTCTGCATAGGGACCAAAGTCCAGGTTCACTACTTCCAGGAAAAAAAAACAACAAAAAAACAAAAACAAAACAAAACAAAAAAAAAACCAACAAACAAAACCACCAACAACTTTATAAATCAGGCTTGCTTTTTATTTTCTTTCTTTATACCAGGAATCCTCTGTCCTGTGACCTAACTTCAAAATGCAGAAAGAGAATGGCTGAGACTGAAAATGGCCTCACCCCTCAGTTAAGGCATTTTTGAGGAAGAAGGCTGACCTGTGGATTTGAAACCTGTCTTGCACAGACTCAGGAAGATCCCAACTCACTACTCTTGAATGATGCATTACTTCTTTAAAAGTATGGCAGTATTAAAGCAACTATCTTTACCATAACAAGATAAATCATAGCCCTATTAGTTCTTCACATTTCATGTCTTTAAAGCTTAATAGGACCAAATTAATGGAGCGTCCTTGGCTATCCTACTCAAACCTACACTACCTCCAGCAACAAAACAGGACTTTGAGTGCAAGTTTTTCTTCCTTTTAATTAAAGTCAGCATTTTGTCTGTGGCCTTATGCTAGCCAAATATAGTTGGATATATAAATACAACCAAAGAGAATCCTATAAATATATTTCTTACTGTATGAACTTTGTCCTAAGTTCATAGCACTAACCATACTTGCTTACTCCAGAAATGGATTAAAGGATTCATAGCACTGGGTCAGGGGGAAGAGAAATTTGTATGATGAAGCATAGCAGAGTTAATACACTTTCCTTCTCATGCTTCATCCCTTCCTGAGAACACAAATAAAAAGTGGCAGAGCCACAGAACTGTTCTGTTCCCAATGAACTGCTAGCAGTAACAACAAACACCTTGCTAATTGTGGCATTTGGGAAGAGATTAATGAGCAACATAATTACTCCATGTAGGTTCTGCTTTGATTAGAAAACTTGGAAGCCACAGACTGTACTTGTTCCACCTGGTCACCCCAGAAAGCTTGGTGGGTTTCGCCATTTCAGCCAGCCTTTCCTCTGAGGCAAAAAGAACAGGATGATGAAGGTTTCATTTACTCATCCACAGTCTCCATCCTCTCTCTTTCTCTCTGTCTCCCTAGCATACAGCAGTGGCTCTTGACAGCTAATTCAGTGTTGTAGCTCCATCAGGAAATCTGGCACAGTGACAGCCAGGCCTGTTTGTACCACTGCTGCTGTGGCTGAGCTTCTGGCTGTGGGGTCAGTGGTTGAAATCCAGCTTATCCCACCCCAAAAACCCTGTCACACACCATTAAGCTCGAAAACAAGACCTTCAAACAGATCTGACACCGTGTTCTTTCTCAAGTTTCTCATTCCCTTCAGTCTCATAATTCTTTGCACTGCCAGCTTCATCAGGAAGCTCAGAAAGGGCTCCACAACACAAGCAGACATCCCAAGCTGCAGAAAGCCTGGGTTTTGGTGGTCTCTGTTGGGGTGGTGGCTGGCCCTTCCTTCCCAGCAGGTCCCCAGCATACACCTCCTGCCTGCAGACGTGCTTCACAGCTCTGACACCACACAGCTTTTCCAGCTGCTGTGACCACGTTCAGTGACAGCACCTGCTGCACCCCAAGGGTGCAACGATCTGCTTCTCCATTGCTTATCCCACCCAACATTTTGTCATTCCTACAGAAGGCTCTCTGAACCCATGAGGCTGAGAGGGAATGAAGAAAAGGCCCTTTTATTTTGTTAGTTAATACAACAGGTATTATACTCATTAGTGAGGTAGATGAAACTTGCTAAAATTTCATTTTCCTTCATGAAAGCAATAACATATGGTCATATTTCCCTAAAACAGTGCCAGCTCCAAGGGTTTCTAGGATAGGGGGCAAGGGGATGACCATAAACTCCTAGTTTTTTATTGTTATCTTTAACTGTGCCTAAAGTTATACCCATTGTCTTGAGTGAACTTTTGCAAGCAGATGTTCCTCATATGGAAACTGAAATAAATAAAATTCTGATTAAAAATTATTCCATCCAAACTGTTTAAACTAGATGTGCTTTGAAGTATTTTTATATGTGCATGAGGGAACAACAAAAGACATGTCTGTCCAAGAGGACTTTATGATTAGAACATGGGAAAAAACTTAGAAAAAAATTGTAGATTTTCAATTCTAAGAAGTTGTTTGTAAGACCTCATAAAGTTACACTGAATTCTATCATGAAAGGTGCCATCACCTAGTTCTCCTGACTTTCTTATTAGGTCTTAATATAATGAGATTCTTGCACAGATCCTCAGCTGGACCACAAAGCTTGACATTAGACTAAAAAATATTAATGCCAACGTACAGATGCAGACAGGGATGCCTTAGGCTGCTTAGGGCCTTAGCTCATGGGTTAGGTGAAGTTGCCATCAGGTTACCTGAGAAACAGCATCAATCCAAGGATCACCTGGCCTTCCTATGCAATTATGGATACTCCCTGTCTGATGTTATGCACAAGCAACCCTGCTAAAGCCAGGCCAATACTCCCAAAAGTCTACACAATTTCCCTAAATTCTTCTTTCACCCTGGGATCACTGAGGAGGATATGCTGCTACTGTGGACAGGGTGAGAAGGGGTGGGGGCTCCTCTCTTTCTGCTTGCTGAGCAGATGGTGTTTTCCAGCAATGCCACTGACCAAATGAAACTGTTTGAGGAGATGTATCATGCTGTTAGGAGTAGGCTGCTCTATTAAAGGTAAGAAACTATTAACAGCAGCATGGTATGTTGACTTTCTTCCTATTCTTTTATCCCTGTAAAGCTGGAAATTTCATATATATGTACAGAAGAGAAAGGATATTTCAGCTTCTCTGTAATTTTTATCACTACACTATAATTTTCTGTACTATTGTTCAAGACTACTTCAATAGAAGTCTATACAGGAACTCTGTTATTAAATATAAAGGTTCTCCTGACATTTTAGTACACAGAAGAGGAAAGAAGGGTTTTCAGGAGCTTACAGCTTATATGCAATACCTGTAAAGAAGCAAATGTTTTAGTCCAATTGCCAGAGGAGAAGCCCCCAGCCACTGAAAACAACTATCAAACCATCTCTTTCTTTAAAGAACTGCTGCATTTCCCTGCTGGAGTACAAGCAGCAGCAGGTGCAGGTGCCACAGTGTCAGGTGAGATTCCTTGACTACCTGGGTTGTGAAGTGAGATGATTTTCTGCTGTTAGCCACCAGCTTTTGCAGCTGCTCCATCTGCTGCTTCATCAGCTGGTCCTGCTGCCCTGGGGCCTGAAAATATCAGGAAGATGTAGTATCAAACTACACTTCTGCATGGTTTTTACCAGAAAGAATCACCATATCTGAGCTTTGGGAGTATGTGAGTCTTTAAAAAAGAATTTTGATGCTTATATTTAAAGCTTTTTTTGTCATGTTAGAACTCAAAGTGTACCTGGCACTGTGCAGGCAGTATGTGCCTTGCCAGTTTTGGCTACTCAGCCTCACATCAGCCAGAATTTTCTTCTGGTCTCTGTGCTGGGATTTCCTTCCACAGAAGCTAAAGCACAAAAAGGAGAGAAGTGTCCACCTGTGTTTCACACCAAGAAGGTTCTAGAACAGCATCAAAGCAGATGATACCATCACATCAAGCATCACTCCAAAGCTTAAAAATGTGCCAAGATTCAACATTTTATTGTAGAACTATATGATAAATGGAAGTTACCTGTATCATTGATGAAAAAGAGTATTCAAAAGTCAATATTCACACACCAGAGCTACAAGCAGTAGGAAATATAAGCATGGTTAGAAAATAGGGATGAAAGGATAGAAGAATGATTCTGTCTGGCTAAATTGCTGTCACTCTTTCCACAGCCCTTCCACACATCAGGCACTCCTCTTTGCTTCCCCATAGGTACACACCTATCCAACTTTTCTTGATTTTCTGAGTTTCCTAATTTATATCTATTTGACTTTTTCTTTAAGCCATCTTCTTCTCTTGTCCTGTCCACTGAGAAGAACCAGAGATCAGTAGCACAAGTGATAGGTCTTTTTTCCCTTTTGTTGATTTATGGTGAACTACCAGATCTGTCCCAGAGCTAAAACTCACTGTGTAAAGACACTCTCATGTTTCTGCTGTGCCAGGAGCCTCCCAGCAGCCAACCTGTAAGCATCCTTTTAACTCCACTGTCTCTCTTTCTGGTATTATTCGAGAGCACCATGTAACAAAGCAAAGCCTGAGGTCACTTTTTCTTCACCAGACTCTTTAAGAAGAGTTGGAGTAACTCATATAGTGAAATGTCAGAAGACACCAAAGAACAAAGAAAGCCTAAGACACAGTATCAGCTTTTATGACCAGCTATTGACAGTTTACAATATTAACATTTTATACAAAACTGACAGTTTACAAGATACATTCTAGTCATTAAATTTAATGAACTGGTTTAAGTCATTTGAGAACAGAAGCAGCAGACTCCTAGGACTCACAAAAAATTATCTTCAACTGCAGCATTACTTACATTACTGCTCTCCCAACGACCAAAGAATTACAAATTTTCTGCCCCTATATGTAAAGTACTACACTCTTCCTTAGAATAAAAGAAATATTCGAATAATGATAGACCTCTAGTGGAGAAGGGTTGAGAATTAACAGCATAGATACGTGCTAAGTAATAAATTCAAATATTTTTGGAACATAAGAGTTTCTTTAAAAAATGAAACTGAGGCACTGTATTGTTTACAGTGAGAAGTAGATTGATCATTCAGTGGAAGAGATACTGTGGATTTACTTCCATGCACCACTTTGTCAAAACTAAGAAGAGGAAGAAGTCAGAAATGGAAAAAAAATAAAAAGAACATGCATAAAAAGAACACAGAAAAAAGAATATAAAAATACATATGAAAAAGAACATGAACAGCCATTACAGACACAAGACCATGGAGCCAGTACAGGCAATCCTTTCCACTAGAAGAAGGGAGATAGCAATAACTGTCAAAGAAGAAGAATAAGAACAAGATTGTTTAATCGTTTCTTGTGAAAATCTCTTAATTGCATGGATGCATTAGAGCAACAACATCAGACACAAGTTTATGATGCACTTCCCAGTCTTGCCAGTAAATTTTCCTACCTATATACAGACAGGGAAGTCACTGACCCTTTCTTTCTGGACAGGCTGAGCGACTATCAGGAATTCACAACAGGCAGTTAAAAATTCAGTAATTATTTAAAGCAAACCAACATGCTTCATGGTGTTGCATGTGGTAACATAATGGTTCACAAAGGAGGAGTGAACATTTCCATGGTTTCACTCACATCATGAATTCCAGCCTGGTTTATGCTGGAAGTCAACTTCTGAGGAAAACAATCAGAGTTGACTGAATAAGATAATTTCTTTAGATGCTGAAAACCTGGTTGTAGCTCAGGTTATCTGTTGAGAAATTACTGTTGCTTATCAGACTACTGGCTTCTGAAGGAAATGAAAGTGAACAGCTCTTGCTGGAGGACTCACTCATATTGCCAGCCCAGCCTGGGTATAAAGAAGATAAAACCTTCTCAGTTATACTGGAAGATGGTACCCTGTTTGTCAGATCACTGACAGTCTGCTGTGATGGATGGTCTTCCTCCTTAAAAGTATCTGCTTCCATGTCCTCCTTTCCAAAATCCATTCTAGGGAAGTGTGACAAAAACCTCACGAACCAATGTGTAATACGGTTGTAGCAAATCCTGCGGTTTATTTTCTTTCTTTATCTAAGAGAGGTTTGTTTTGTTTTAGCCCAGGCTGAATGCAGTGTATCTTCAGACTCCATAAACTGTAAAACATACGTATATATTTTTATATGTTATTATATAAGTAAAAGAATATATAAATATACATATACATACATATAAAATACTGTTAGGATACATGCAATACAAAACCCCTGTAAAATTCTTTGCATTCAAAGTGCTTTGTGATCAAGGATGACTGCAGAAAGAAGGTGATGAAGATGACAAGGAAAAAGGAGAAAGCAAATGTTATGTGGGGAAAAAAAACAACAAATCGAAACATTGCTAGAAAACTGCCTGATGTTTAAGTAGCTCAAAAGAATGTTTATTTCAAAAAGACAGGAAAACACTGCTACACTACTAGTTTGCATCTGTTCTCCCTGGGACGGGTAAGTGTGAAAATACAGCTGGGAAAATACAAACAGTCTGCTCCCTCTCTTTAGGTATTAGGTTCCAGCCCTTCCTGGGGACGGGCCAGGCTTTTGTTACTTACCTTAAAAAATTTGAGTGGGGTTATTTATTCATTACCTGCTTCAATGGATCCATGATGTGTAGCTAGGAAATCTTATGTTGTTTGCAATCTTAAAATATCTTAAAATACCTTCTAGAGTCATCTACAGTTCCACTGGAAATACTTTGGAAATCTACAAATCTAAACCAACAGAAGTCAAGACTGTCTGAGCAGATGCTTGTCTAAGACAAGAACCCTACAGATTAGATCTGAAATAAGAATGAAAAATAAAATGGAAGCAGGTGTCGTGAAGACAAAAGAATGGACAAGGACAGGACAGAAAGAATGGGCTAAAAAAACACATTTAAAGAAGTAAAGCCCATGACCCTATATTGTAATTCCCTTCAAGGGTTAAGAAGTAACACCAAATTCCTGAGTCTTCCCATTTCTCTGCTGTCAAGAGGAGCATTAGTTGTGTCCTTGGATTGCACAGGATACAACAATTTTCTTCTACAGATCCCCACTTCAGGTCAAACTCAACTGGAACTAGAAGTTCCAACCAGATGGTGATTTTTCTGAGTGCAACATTGTATGCAAGTTGGTTGTGATTTTGGGGGGAATTTTGGTGTTTGTTTTGGATATTTTTACTTTTTTTAAAGTATAGAAAACAACACATGTCCAGAAAAAAAACACTGAAATGTTCATAGGTTCCAAGTTCAAATGGTGAGCAGTTGTCAGCTGCCAACATAAAGGTGGTGGTCTGTAATAAGATACAAATAGAAAGCCTGTTGGTGTCTTGTCCCACTGACATCATGTTTTGTACCAGGTGCATGGAGACTCCAGGTCCTGGTCATGCTTTCTCCAAAGTATAAGTGAAAGAAATACAATCTCAAAACTAAGAATGGTGGAATGTGGAAAGAGGGAAGATTTGCCAAGTCTCTCTCTCAACAAATACTTCACTTAGGCACCTCAAGTAAGACACTATGAAGAACTGGATTTTGTGAGGCAACTTTCCTGGAGTCATCATCAAGGAAAAGGTATTCCAACCTAGGCATTGATAGGGAGGTGTCTGAGTGGCAAATGAGACACTGTCAGCTTTTATTCCAGCAAAAAATAAAAGAAATACCAGTAACTGTCCATCATAATTTACCTTCACCATCCATTTAATGTATTTTAAGTTCAGAAAAGCAGGGGATGTATTCTTAACACATGAGGTTACATACCTAAGAAATTGTTTAGGCTGATAACTGCTTAGGCTGGTAGCTGACTTTAGTTTGTATAAGAAACTGAACACAAAAGCTGGCTCTGTGATGAACCTTTCCAGTGTTTGCTTTCTCATGGTTGCTGGTTGTCAGGGAATTACTGAATAAACAGAAGTTCTCACCTAAATCCCTGACCCCTGCTGTTCTTCCTGGAGTGCACTTCTCAGTCAAAACCACATGAAGCCACTCCTGCTCCTGGCAACACAGTAGTTCCTCAGCAAACATGGCCAAATAAGTCAAAACTTCCCCCTGTGAGGCAGAAATTACCTTTGCACCACTACCTTGGCAGCCAACAGGAGCAAGCAAGGAGTAGTGGTACAAGCTGATGATTGCCCTGTGTTTGTGGGGAATCTCTGCTTTAAAAGATTTTTTTCATTTAAAAACTATCACAAAGAGTGTTTTATCTCAGGAAGTTGCCTAATAAATATTAGACAAAGTAAACAAGTAAAATACACTTTCACAGGCCTTCCACCTTGGTAATCTTAAAACATTTGATGTGTTAATTGCAAGTGTTAACGAAGTCAGTATGTCTATGCATACCTGATCTTTTAACACTGCTAAAACCTCACAGATTCCCCTAAAAAAGAAGCATAAATCCAATTGAAAGCCCTAACAGTTTTAACCAGGTCCCCAAAAACAGCGTTAGGAAGATAACCACATGTACCAAGGCCTGCAGACTTCAGTAGAAGCCTCACAGCCAGACTCAGCCTGCAAAAGAGCTGCCAGTGACAGGGGCATCCAGGGGGGGATCCCCTTCCCATTCCACTCTCTGAAGGACTTTTGGGAGAAGAATTTTCCTAAACCTTGAACCAGTTGCACAAGTTTCTCCCTACTGGAGATTGCAATGAGAAGTTATGATTTGTAAATTGCTCTTTTGCTTTTTAAAATCATATTATTAACAGTGAAGTAGCAGCCATAAACTTAAGGCATATAGATAAACAGAACAAAGAGACATAAATCAGTGGTGACAATTCTCTTTTAAGGAGCACAGAACATAAAATATTCAACAAGCATTGAAGTGCTGGACTTATCCTGCACTCACTGCATTCTCCAAAATCTGATTAATGATTTATCATTCTTCATCTTCACTGCTCTGATAACTAACAATCCAGGCACAGATCTTGGTCCTTCTGTGTTGAAAACTGTAGAAGCCCAAAACAAAATTACACTTTCTTTTATTTTATCTACTTATACAAGTAAGTATGCAGCAGCTTCATGAATTATATTGGCCTTCTGTAAACATGAACATACATGGACTGTTGTAGTAAGTCCAGAGAAGGGCCACAAATATGATTACAGGGCTGGAGCACCTCTGCTGTGAAGGCAGACTGACAGGGATGGGGCTGTTCCTCCTGGAGAGGGCTCCCAGGGGAGACCTTCCAGCAGCCTTCCAGTACCTTAAAGGAGCCTGTGTCAGACCTGGAGAGGGACAGAGGCACACAGTGATAGGACAAGTGGAATTTGCCTTAAGATAGAATGTTTAAATAGTTTAGATTAGGCATTAGGAAGAAATTATTTACTTTCAGGTTTGGTGAGGAACTGGGACAGCCCCATCCCTGGAAGTGTTCAGGGACAGGTTGGATGCAAATTTGAGTAACCCAGTCTAGTGGGTGGCATCCCAGACCATGGCAGGAGGTTTAGAACTTTAAGGTCCCTTCCAGCCCAACCATTCTATGATCCCATACAATATATAACATAAAATGGATGAAGTCTGGCATTAATTTGCATTAACTTATGTGTCATATGGGTCATGTCTAAACTGACACAATGAAAAATACCATGCACAAACACAAAAAATACCATTAAATATTTTCTTTTGAAAAATAATTAAAAATAAAATTAATTAATTTTTAAACAAAATTATCTTCTTTGAATAATTTCCAAAAGTACTTAGCTAGCCAACTTCCTTTTTAGAGAAAAACATAGCTTTTAGTAAAATCAGAGAGATATCTAACACTTGACACCTCATAATGATTTCAGCAAAAAGTGAGACTGGTATCAACTGGACAAAATGGAGTTCCAGATGCTTCCTAGAATTAATTAAATTTAGGATTTAATTATAATCTTTAAGTCTTTTGTCTTAAGAGACAGACTGACAAGTACATTTAGAAAGTGTATTGATTGATCATGCTTTTCAAAGTTATTAATGGGTTTGTGATATGTTTATATTTGCCTGTTTGTCATTATACTTTGTCTTCTTATATATATTCTTAATATTCAAGTTTTGATGACATAATAGGAAATCACTTATTTATTTAAGGTGAGGAGCACAGCCATTTATTTGTATAAAGTTGTTATTTGCTCCATGTGAATACAGTGGCTGGTGCATTTGAAAGCTGCTATTTGATAACTGATAAAATTCATTACTGTGATACTGTGATCACTACCATCAAAGAGTGGTAAATTATTTCGAATATATGGCCAGTTCTGCACATGTTATTTGTCTCAATATTTGCTCCTGGCACATCCATCATGGCACTGAAGTCAAGAGAAGCATCACTTCTGGAGTGATGGAGCCCTTGCTGTGCAGTGGAATGACACAGTTCCTCACTCCCAGCTGAGAGCAGCTTGGCTGAACTTGGCTTGCTGCAACATTTATCTGCAAAGTGTGAGCACCTTAACATTGGTGTTCCTAACATTTTTTACTCTTTCCCCAAGTGGATGGCAGGTCCCCTCCTGGCAGGATGCTGCCAGCTGCTTAACTAGCAAGCTGAAGTCCTTAGAAGCAGCCACAAGGTAGAGCATAGACTCATTTTGCTCTTTATTTTTTTTAAATCTCTCCTTTTTCATTCAGCTGCTGGCAGCATGGACAGCTGTCTGCCCCAAACAGCCTGCCCAAGAATGTAACAGCAGTGTGACCTCCAAACTCAGCTTTATGGTACTTCCTTCTGGCTTTTTGGATAAGCAGTTTCAGACTGAGCTCATGACTTCCCCTGGCTGCAACCACACAGCTTGGGGGCTTTCTCTTCCTGAATTAGTAACTTGTTACTGTGATTTTGTTTACTAGTTTTGAATGTACACTACTAACAACTTAGTAACAGTATCCATGATGCAGTGTAATAATTTAGTTGACATGAGCTACTCTCATTTAAGCACGGCTCGTTTACTGTCTACCATTTAGAATACTCCAGGGTGCTTGAATTACATGTAATTTATTTTGGCCTCTGTAAAAGCTCCCATGGAAAGATCTCTGTTGCCTTGTATGCTGCCCATCCTTGTTGCAGCAGAATTATTGTGTCAGTAGAAAACTTCCAAATCAGTTTGGTTTCAAACTTCTTTTTTTCATTTTTACACCATGCCTCCATTAATTGTAGGATGCTTTACCTACCTGTTAAAGTTAAATATGGTCAACATTCTGAAAATTTCACAAATAACATGAAGCTAAAGAAGATCAGTCAGCATGTCCTAATAAAGGTTTCTCTGGAAATTAAAAAGCAGCCTACATTTTTCCCTACTATTTCCTGTTAGATATATGCAGTACATTTCTCTCACTGCCCATTTCTCATCCAAGCTTCTGATACCAACTTTTTGTTCCAGAGTGGAGCAGTGGCTGAGCTGCCACATTCTCGGTATCCATGAGACTAACATGGTGAGATGTTAGCAATCCTCTGGTATCCAAATACATTCATATTCAAGGAGAAAATATAATGAGTGCTAATATCATGGGAGTAAAACTCAGTCACAAACCACATGGAGTCTACCCTGCTGTACAGTTAGTCAGGGGCTATCTAGCAGAAGAAGTGATCCTAAAGTGACCTGCAAAGCAAATTAATATGAAACAGCAGGATACTTAGGACTTCTGACAAAGAAATTTAAGGAAAAGTTGGATGAAAATGAGCCCTGGAAGTTTTTAAATTACGAAGCACTATACAAATCTATAAATATATACGTAATATATAAATACATAAATAAATAGATACATAAATATACTTCTTGGCTACACAGAGTTTATGAGGAAGCCATCAGTACCATGTACAAATAAATTTGGAGAGAAATCTCTGTGTATAGATACACCTGGCCTGTGCAGTGGAGTGCAGCAAGGTAAGTGTAATTCTTTTCAATGGTTCTGCTTAATCCCTAGCAATAAATTTTATGTGGAATTTTCTGGGTGGAAAAAGGATCAATTTACCTATTGGCCAGTGCAGCAAAACCAGTAAGTTCCTAAGACAAAACGAGTAGGCATTGTTACCTGAGTATAAGCAGGGAGGTTGGACCAGCTGACTCACAGTGGTCCCTTCCATCCTTAGCCATTCTGTGATTTTGTAATAATTTAACCCCAAAAGAGAATAGTAATTAAAAGCAGCTTGAGAATGGATTTCCATCTTCCTCCCTTATTATTCATTTCTAGAAATTAATCCTAAACAGAAGAGGAATTCACTAAACAGCTCCCAGCAAATGGAGACTGAAATGGACCTGTGATCTTTTGTCCATTTTATTATATGTTGCTGTGACTTGGAACAGAAATTTACAGGTACAGTGAAAAAAGGGCAGAGATTTAATTCTCTAGAGACACTACTATCTTCTGTGAAGAAAAAAAAAAAAAAGATTTCTGCTGACTGGAAAATACTCTCCCATCTGATGGAGAAAGCTGAAGTAACTTGTTAATGTGTGCTGATATAACTGGGTACAGATTCTCTGGTACAGAAAGAAAACTCCAGCCCACAATGAAAAAAGATCTGACTTTGGGGAAAAAGTAAAACATGTGACTATACTGTGCTCTGTGAAATTATTTTCTTCATTTGAGCTGTAAAGAAACTTTGATTACGTCTACAAAGTAATAACATCTATTTAAGGTCTGACGTATCCCTTTGATGTAAAATGACAAAATCCTAAGATAGTACAGATAGAACATCACACTTTCAGACATTTTGTGTGTGCTGTAACCACTAGAGGGAAATCTTACACAGTCTGAGTGTGCAAATAAACTAAAATCGAAGCACACAGACGATTTTTAATAACGAAAAAACAAAAATAATTTTAGGCCTAAAGGAAATGTGTGCTCTCTGAAGAAATTTTAAGGGATTCTTAGGAAAGTAGCAGTGTTTCAGAACAAGTTATATTAGAGATGAAATTTCAAAAATTTGTACTCAAGGAACATTGGTACTTTTGTATATCCTACTGGCTACTAAACTCAAAGTGAATCCTGAGTTTGGGATGAATTTCGGGCTAAAACACCCAAATGGTTTCCAACTATATCCAAGCATCCACACTTGCATGAAGAGAGCAACAAAGATTTGCAGACAGTTTATAAATTGGTGCACTTTTCTGTTTTTGAACGAGGGGATACCAGGTAATTGACTCAGTTGTTTTATGCCATGGCATCCACTTTTCCATCTTGAGTGAAGCTCCCCTTGAGTGAAGCTCCCAAGAAGAATGCTTTGCCTGTGCACCTACACTGGCTGTAGCAGACAATAATAGCAATAATGTGGGTCCAGCTCACAGCAACAAAACTGGTGTTCTGCCACTTACCACTAACCCCTACTTCCTTTGCAAGATGGATTTCCACGAGCAGTATTACTTTGACAGCTGGACCCTTGATTCTTAATTAGGTAAAGATATTTTAGTACCTCACCCTAACATACTTTTCACACAAGGTTTATGTTTATCTGCATAAGCTTAATGAGTTTCTGCAGAGTTGTATCATTAGTACAAAAAACCCAACTTGTATCTTTATGAAAATAAAAAGAAAGAAAGAAAAAAAGTGAACAGGAATTAAATCCTCTAGTTCAAGCGCTAAAGCCATCTTAAAACCATTATTTCCATGTCTTTCTCCAGTGAAGTCAAATTACAAATCAACAGATATTTATAGAAAACTTGAGGGGGATGAAAATTGTTTAGAGAGTACAACAGCAATTAGAAATAATTTTTAATGAATGCTGCCTCATGCAGCCCAAGACAAGATCAAGAGGTTAATGAAAACAAAGTACAAAAAGTTTCCTGTGTTGACAAGTCTGTTAAAAACCCCCTGCTTTTATGAAAATCCCAGAACACAATACTTTCAATAACAAACACTGTATTCATGCCAAATTAACTGCAACGTAAAAAGTACACCGGGTTCTTTGATCTCTGTTTTCACTATTAGTATGTCTGCTGATATTGTTCTTCATTAAAAGCAGGTGGTTTTGAAATGCAAATCCAACATATATATACACTGGTCTAAAAATACCACAGACTGCAAAAAGCTTCTGAACACAGTACTATTTTTCCACTGTTGTTATGAGTTGAATGTGGTTTGAATCTGAATCACAAAAATAAATACAAAGCTATTATAATTTTCTATTATAATCTTATGAGAAAGATTGTTAAAACACATTGTAATTCACCTGAAATACATTAATAAGACTCTTCTAACTATCATAATTAAATTTCTCTTAGAAATCAAACTATCAACCATAAATGCACATCATTCATGCATTCTACCCAACAGTACAATTTCTTTATCTTTGTATTATTTTTTCTCTTCTATTCTGTATTTCTGTAATTGAATACAGTACCTAGAAATTGTTTTTATAAAAACATCTATGATACTAGAAAAAAGAAATTAAAATTACATGGACTAGAAACAAAACTTTGTCTGATACCTACAAGAAATTCATAGGTTTAAATCTGAATAACAAAAAGATGAGCAAAGAATATCAAGAACAGGTATTAGAGTTCCAGTAGTAACTACTTTAATGGCTTCATGTTTCTGCAAAAGATTTTCAGAAATAGGACCACAAATCAAAATAAAAACAGTATCTAGATGACCTAATCCAGGGTAAAAAACAAAGAAATTTTAAAAATCACCAATTTTCTGGTAATTAGATAGCTTTTTACTTTATCATTCCTAACCACTAGATAGGACTAAGCACAAATTCTTCAGAAATTATACTACCATGTTTTCCATGTTTTGTCCTGAAGCATCATGGCTGTCTGTGGCTGGCATAAATCCAGATCACATATGTTCTATTTTGAAAAAACTTGTATTACCGGTTTTAGGCACTGCTTCTTGTTGAAGAAGCTGTTGTTCTGTACTTCCCCTAATTCTCAGTGAATCATAAATTTATAAATTAATTCCAGTTATTACAGACTAAATACATGAAATACATATTATACTTACTATTACATCAATTTGTATTGACTAAAATAAATGTCTGGAAATGATAAAGCTACACTAAAATGAAATAAGTGCTTCAAAAACTTTTGGCAGAAGAATATTAATTTGACTTATTTAGCTGAGACTAATATATATAGGCCAAATTGATAATGCAATAATTCAATTTGCATTTCCAACAAAAATGCAGTAAATGTAAATGAAAGATGAAGATTTAATTAGAAATATGAATCAGTTTTTACTGTTGGGTTGCATAATATCATCAATGCAAATAAGACTGACTATGACTATTTTTTCAGCTAGAAATTTGTACAGGCAATGGGTTTTTCTGTTTGTGGGGAAAGCAGCCTTGTCTTGGTGAATAAGATTTTTTACCTTCAAAATAGCCTTTTAATTACTAGCTTTTGTTTTCTAGAGTAAATAAAACTTAGATGCTTTTTGACTCAGGTTAGGCAATGGAGTTCCTTCAACCAAAAATGAAGAAATAGTTTTAAGGAACTCATCACAGAAGGAACTGAACGATGCTCCAAGTGGCCAAGAGAACAGCACTCTACTCAGTGGTCAGATCCTTACCACCAGGTCTTGTGTCATTCATCCACAGTAAAGGAGGTGTCATTTCATTTCCTCTTCAGCCTGAAGGACATGCAGAAGAGAAATAAAATCTACTGGTGTAGAAAAAATTTGAGGGCAAAATTTTCATCTATATTTTTAGCTGTACTTTGCATATATTGTTTCAAAGAGGCTATGAGCCCTTAACTCACAAGGAGTGACAGAAGATTGGTACCCCCTGCCATAGGAGGCAGCTGGAGGGAATACTCTGATCACTTGGCAGCAGCATAAAAAAGTAGGTTATGAACCACTTTCAGTGGTTTTGTGAAATCATTTCCTTAGCATTTGTTATAGTACCTGAAAACTAACCAGAAATGTCAAAATATTTTAGATGCTTCATGAGACAAACTGTCTTGATGATTTAAAAATGTTATCATTTTCATTTAATCTGAAACATTTTTTCAATTGTGTCCAAATTTTTAAAGCTTCAAGCACCATCTCTTGCTACTTCTGCAACAAGAAAATTTCCCCAGAATTTCCACCATGATAAATAACAAGATTGCCCTACGAAACAAAGGTATGTCTGTTATGTACTTACCCATCATTAATAACCTTCCATATCAAGTTATTATTTGCTAGATTGTTTTTTCAAATTTCCCTTCGGTTTCCACTCCTCACCAAATGCTATCTACCTTGGCATATAATTTTAATTTTCTTTCCTTTGCCTTTCCTTGCTAGAAGCAAGGCACAGATGGCTTTGATCTTATCTTCCCACTTTGACTGTCTTGTAGGCTCACCAGTTTATAGTGATCACTCTTCTAAGGAATGTAATATATAAATAGAGGAGACATCTCATGAAATTTAAATTTCACCCTGTGAGGAAGTTGTCATTTATTGTGGGGAGAACAATAACAAATCAGATCCGTTTTCATGATCATAGGTGTCAGAAAACAGATTTAGCTTTAGACTGCACTGAGGTATTTTGCCTTTATTTAGCAGTGTGCCCTGATGACCTACGTCCTTCTGAACTGCTAGAACAGGAAGCATCATGCAGGGCCACCGTGGACCCACCTAAAGCAGAATGGAACCTGTTAACAAGAGAGAGCTTGTATGGGCAGCCAATACCACAACCCATACCCCAGCTGGAGGAAGATATGAATAGGTTTCTCAAAGCTTATCTTCTTCTCTGTGCAAGAAATTATGCAACACTGCATGTGTCCTTCTCTCTTTAAATGTGATGGGAAACAAGAACCTGTGCAAAACCAAGACTTATCTTTCCAAAACTCCTAGATAGAATACCTGCAACAAAAAGGAAAATCTTACTGTATGTTTGTCATACACAGGTACCACAACAAAGAGAAAATCATAATAAAATGCAGTATGCACAGTAAGCTTCGAAACGTTGCTCTATAAGCATTAAAAGGAATACCAAGTTCCTTTTTAGGTTCCTCTAAATCTGTGCTCTTTTCATGCTTGAGCTACCAATATCAGCCCCAGCTCATGAGTTGGTTCTGCTGACATGGCCACCAAATGAATGATGGAATATCTGAGGGCCCATCAGTCATATCCACTGGCCAGCCTGCCACTATGGCCATCTCCTTCTGGGCATTGAGCACAGTAATCCTTCCCTTCCACTGCTTTTGCTCTGAACTGGTCTTTCTCTTTTACCTTATGGTAGATTTCACAAAAAAATCAAGAATGTATTACATCTAAATTAAATTTCTATCTACCCACCCTTGCATCCTGTAGTTATCTTCAAAGTGTGTGTAAGAAAGGCAGCATCTCACTGGCTGGAGCTGTGGTTCTCCATGCACAACAGCCTCTTGAGAGATGTGTTGGGTTTGTGTGGTCTGGTTTTGGTAGTGGGGGAACTTTAAGGGTGGCTACTCTGACAAACTGCTAGAAGCTTCTCCCACATCCAACAGAGCCAATCTCAGCTGGTTCTTCCAAGATGGACAAACTTCTGGCCGAGGCTGAGACCATCAGCCATGATAGTAATGCTAAATAGGCAAAAAAAAATTATTGGTACAGAAGTAATTGCAGACAGAGAAGACAGGAGTGAGAATATGTGAGGGAACCAACACTGCAGATACCAAGGCTAGCAAGAAGGAGGGGGAGAAGGTTCTCCAAGGACCAAAGAGATACATTTGCAGTTCATGGTGAGGACCATGGTGAGGCAGGCTGTCTCCCTGAAGCCTTCAGAGTTCCACAGGGACTAAGAGATCCACCTACAGACCCTGGAGGAGCCCCACAGGAGAGCAGGTGGATGCTAGAAAAAAGGTCGTGACTCTGTGACTGTGTGGGAAGCCCATACTACAAGGTTTCTTGGCAGGACTTGTGACCTCACAGGGAGCCCATGCTGGAGCAGCCTTTCCTTGAAGAACTGTAAGCCATAGAAAAGGACCCACCCTGGAGCAGTTTCTGAAGAGCTGCAGCCTGTGGAAAGAACCCATGCTGAAGGAATTCATGGAAGACTGAATGAGGGACTCCAGGCTAGGACAAGGGAAGGACCCCTCGTCCTGAGGAGGAAGTGGTGGCAGAAAGAACATGTGATGAACTGACTGTAACCCCTATTCCCATCTCCCTGCTAGCTGTGGGGAAGGAGGCAAAGAATCAGGAATAACGTTATGTCTGGGGAGGAGGACAGATTGGGGGAAGGTATTTTTAAGATCTGTTGTACTTTTCATCATCTTACTCTGATTTTGGTTGGTAATAAATCCAATTAAATTCTCCAAGTACCATGATAACAATCAGTGAGTGATATCTCCCTGCTCTTATTTTAACTCATGAGTCTTTCATTACATTTTCTGTCCCCTGTCCAGTTGAGGAGGGGAGTGATAGAGAAGCTTTGGTGGACGCTTGGCAGCCAGACCAAGTTAAACCATCACAGGAATCCACTCTGTCCTCCACCCACATATTTCCTAGGGACAGAGCACTCATTCATGGCAATCGACTTTGGCTGCACCTTAAGCAGGACTTTTGGCAAGGCCTTGTCATCAGCGCAACTCATTCTCCAAGTGCTGTTTTAGTCCCCCATGTGTACCATATTCTTTTTCCCTCAGGAGGACTTCTGTCCCATATGCATTGGGGAGCAGCTGGGTACATTTTTTAGACTTCCATGTCATTTCCAGTGAGCATATTACTCTCACAAAGTCCAGCATCCAAGAAGCTCTGCTGCTCCTGCATGAAGCAGCTGTGCCACACCACCACTTGCAGCCTGCCTGGGTCTCTCACAGTCACGAGGGGCTGGTGACTTGGAAGGTCCCAGGCTGACCCCTCTCTCTGGGGAAGGCCCAGATGTGCAGGACCCTGCTTTGTTCTCTTTCCCTGCCCTCACCTCTGAGGGAGGATGCTCTTCTGGCCAGGAAGCACTTCAGGGTGGCAATGCACACTTTCCCTGCCCTCTCCCAGGGTCTGTCAGCAAGTTACCACAGGTGGGACAGTGACGGTGCCCAGACAGTGACCGTCCCTTGGCTGCTGTCTGGCCCCCAAACACCGCTGGGGCAGTCTTTGTGTTGCTCAGTGCCTGAAGGCCCATGCAGGCATGGCAGTGGGGTGACAGAAGTGGGGAATACACTTTGGAGCCTTGGGAGGTTCTGCCCAAGTGCCACTGCAGCTGCTTCAGCTCTGGATTTCCCGCCCTGGGGCACGCTCCCCCAATGGACAGACTGTTCCAATACGACAGATTTGGCACAGAGTAAGACAGTGTTTGAAGGCAACCACATGTAGAAGGGAACTCTTAGATACAAGGGAATTTTTTTCCATTTCGGTTACATTTTTTATTTGCTGAATTCTCTTCCAGAAAATCGTCATTGTTATGTACAGCAAATGCATGCATCTGTATTTACATAATTTTCTACCGTATTCTTGTAAAATTGCTATTCAGTTATGATACATATATGCAATCTTTATCATATCTGGCACTGATGTTTAAAAACCTGACACTGGATTGGAAACAAGGATGGATTGTATCAGCCAAGGCAGTACTATTAATGAATTGCTCAAGGGATCTTCAGCTCCTGTTTCTGTCTACCTCACTGTCTCACAGTGACTGCAACAGTGGTAAACCTCACTCAATGAGCAGAAGATACACTGAGGATTCGCTGAAGAGTCAAGGCTGGGTAAAACTAATTGCATTTATTATAAATATTCCTATATTCAAATACTGACTCAGTAAAAATTCTGGCTGAATTAAGTCAGATTCTGCTCTTTTTTTAGATTATAAATTCTAACTACTTTTTGAAATTATATTTATCCATATTTGAGCTGGTAAATACATTCTTAAGGATTCTTTGCTGGCAGTAGCTA
Source organism: Aegithalos caudatus (assembly GCA_013389925.1). NCBI lineage: Eukaryota > Metazoa > Chordata > Aves > Passeriformes > Aegithalidae > Aegithalos > Aegithalos caudatus. The sequence goes on from WEIU01051962.1 coordinate 296,083, forward strand.
AATACAAAGAAATGCTTCATATTTTGTCACCAATCACATTCCAACAAATAGTGTTGGAATAATTGCAGTTTCATACAGTTAGTTGCCTTTTAAAAAGAAGAGTGTGAATTTCAGCTAGAAAGAGACAACATTTCGCAAAGAAATATCCATGAGATTATCAACTTTGTTGGATTCCAGCATCTGAATCCTGTGCCAAACAAAGAGAAGAAACTGTCCAGCAAAGCTTCACTCTCTATTCAGAATAGCACTGGGCAAAGGTTTACAAGACCAAGCACCACAGCCCACTAGCATTCTTGTGCCTCTTTTTTTACTTCACAGTTTGCATTCCTTATTGTGCTTTGCTCAAATGCCATCTCTTTGGGTTAGTACTGTCACAATGTGACTGATCTGCAATATAAGCACAGTGGAGAGATACACTTCAGTAGGATTTCCAGGTAGGATTTCCAGGTAGAAGGAATTAACAGAAACAACATAAATGTAAGAAAGAGTCTAGACATAATCTTATTCATTTTGGGGGTACTTCAGTGTTTTAGGACAGATGAGATGCAATTTTTCCTTGTACGATGATGAGGGTTCTTCTGTAAACTTCACTTTATAATTCCAAGAGAATGTACTTTAGAAGAGCATTAAGAGAAGTGAATAAAGCTTTAGTTTTTCTTTATCTATTCCTTTATCTTAATTTCCTGAAAGAAGTTGTAGATCATTGGATCTCCTTCAGAGGTGCGGAGAAGCTCAGATGACTTGCTGTCACATGCACAGTGGCATTGGTTTGGGTTGCTTGGTAAGAAAAGCCCTTCAGTACTAATGTTCAAATTGTACTATATAGTAAAAGATGATCCATTGTCAGTCAGAATTTCACTAGTCTGTCTTGAATGGTAAGTATCAGAGTTTGTCCTTGAACTACGTTGATTGTCTCTCCTGCACCATAGATCTTTCATTAGCTTCACAAAATAACTTCTGAACTTCACGCCAATAAACGCATAGAGCACAGGGTTCACACAACAGTGTAAAAATGCTATGGCTTCCGTGGTGTATTTTGCATAAGCCATTATCTTGTCACTGTCACAAGATTTGTCCATCTTGCCCATGTTGACAGCTGTTATGAGAAGAACAATGTTATAAGGTACCTGGCAAACTAGGAAAACAGCTACAATTAATACAATCACACGGATTGCTTTGTTTCTTTTGGAATTCTGAGCTTGTTGTAAGGATTTGACAATGAAGGCATAACAAATAATCATGAATATGAAAGGTATAAAAAATCCAAATACAACTTGTAGCCACAGCAGCAGTGATTTCAGCATTGTGCTTTCAGACATTCTGTCAAATCTGTGATCACAAATCTCTTTGGTTTCATTGATGGAAAAGCTGTAACTTTCACTGTACAGAAAAGAGGAACTAGAGATTAAGATTGATGATATCCACACAGCCAAACAAATGAGTTTACTATGTGCAAGAGTCCTTGCCCTGAGTTTAAAAGACTTTGTTGCCTGTACGATAGCAATGTACCGGTCCACACTGATAAAGGCCAAAAGCAGCATGCCACAGCTAAAGTTGATTGCATAGATACCTTTAGTCATTTTGCAAATGAAATTACCAAAAATCCATTCATCAGCAGCATAATTCACTGCCCACAGTGGAAGAGTAAGAACAAACAGTATGTCTGCTATGGCCATGTTGAAGAGGTACACATCCGTCATGGACTTGGTTCTTTCATATAAAGCGAAGGTCATCACCACGAAGATGTTACCAAAGAGGCCAACGATGCAAATCAATGAATATGCAACTGGCAGAAATGCTTTTGTGAAGTTTCTGACTTCCAGCTTAGAACAAGGTGAAGTGATATGAGACATATAGTCTGAATCATAGGGATAATCTGTGGAATGAGGGTCTGTCTGTAGAAAAGGAGAACACTAGTTAGCACACAGATTTTAGTCTTTAATCCCTGCATAGTAGAAACATGATAGATAGATAGATAGATAACTGACCAAACATTCTAATTACAAATGCATTTAACACTACAGACAAGGTTTGTAAGAATTATCTAGGAAATTTCATAAAATCATAATTCTAATATAAATGTGGAAATAATCCTTTGGATGTCCCAAAGGCCTTCATATTTAAGTGCATTATGCAGAAAGGATAAGTCTGCTGTCACAGAAGGCTCTACAGTGTAAAAGTCTGAATTTGAATTAGGGGTCTAGTGGTTTTTTTTTTTTACCATCACACAAGGCAAACAGGCCTTTCTAGTATGTTATGCATTTCATACTAATGTAGCTTGACTAAATCAAGCCCAAAAATGATTACTTCTCTCTCCTCAGCTAGACAGGCAATCTATGATAGCTAGCCTGAGACACATTTACCTGCACCACAAACACTAAACCTGTAGCGAAAACACTAAACCTGTAGTGAAAATCCAATAAACAGTGTGCTTTGACAGTGAACTCTGCTGTTAGAAACATCTCTTCAGATTTTCACTCCTGAAATTACAGTGTTTGGATCTGAAGCCTCAAGGAACTGGATCTTACAGTGTCATTGCTTTATTGATATACTGATAGAGTTTATCAGTCAGGTACTTACAAAATTCATTTTGACAGTACAATTCTCAGAAAAAATACGTTCAGAAGGACCTCAAAATACTGTCCCAAGTATTTCTGAAAAAAAAAAAAANNNNAAAAAAAAAAAAAAAAAAAAAAAAAAAGTAGATTGGATCAGGAACCCAGCTCAAGAAGTGTGAACAAGTAGACAAACAAAATTGGAAATAAAACCTACTCAAAACAGAATCTCATCACTGGAGCATGTTAAAAAATCACACATCTCTACAAAATGTGCAGTTGTAGAAAGTTAATGTTTTTTCTCGGTATTATTAAGAGCACAGACATATACTGGATGTTTATTCATAGGCTAATAAATTATACATGAGAATATTTTACTGCTACTTCACATTGAATTTACACCACAAGAAATTAGAATAAATTAAATTTTACTTTGAGAACTTCTGTATGACAATGGCAATCCATGTATTGAGGGAAATAATAGAAAAAATAAACAGCATTCCCTGTATAGCATACTTCATAACAGTAGTGTAACAACCCACATAATTTAAGAGCAACGAAATAATAGCTTCTCATAGTGCAAAGGGTAGTACACAATGTATGAACAGACTGAGCCCTGGTGTGTTTTTCTTTGGTCAGTGCACAGATTACAGGGCAGTGTTCAGTGTGCTGTTCAGACAGCACACTATGAAAAAAAGATTGTTTCCTTTATCATTGTGATACCTAACCATTTTACAAATGGGGCTTACTTACTTTGCACAACACCCTGCAGTGCAGAAGTATTACTGCCTCTATTTGCAAGGGAGAACCTGAATCATTAGAGCAAAGTATCCACTTAAGATGTTCAGTTTGAGACACTATCCCCCTCAACTTCACTTCTAAGAGTACCTAAAATGATGAATTACTTCAGCTACATAAAGGATTAAATCCATTGACTGTTTGTATCCAGGATCAGACTTCTGCAAAACAGATCACAGTCTAAAGAAAAATAAAATGGGGAACATGTCATTGGTGGCCACATGTGGGAAGCTGGGCTTAAATACCTTTTTCCACCTCACACAGGAGCACATGGGCAGGAGATTTAAAATACTAATTCCTCAGCATTCCCTTGCAGGAATTAAGTCCTTCCCTTCTTTCCATTAGCTGCTCTCTGAAAACTGCACCTATACTCAAGACAGCAATTTCAGGGATGGAATATTTGTTAAGGCTGTGAAGGGCTTGTCTAGAGTTTGTCTTTTTTTTTTTTTTGCTAGTGGTGTTACTAATTGGGAAGAGCACATGGGACATCTTTAGGTCTACAAAACCAGAACCTTCCTGTTTGGGAATTACCTAATATTGAAAACGAGAGAGAGAGAATTCGTAAAAATGGGGCAGATGAAGTCCAGATATGATGGGGAAATTGGGGGAGGAAAAGGACAGAACACTCTCCAAAAACATAATGAAGATGACTCATGTGGGGATGCTGGCTCATAACAGAGGGCTGCAGCTGGGTAAAGACCTGAACTATATGATGTTGCTAAGGCATCACAGCTTATCTGAATTTCCTGCCCTTTAAACCAATCTTTAACTATCTCCCCAGCTTCATCTGCTGGCTTTTCAAAACTGATTTTTAAATGCTGCAGGAACATGACAGCCTGAAAGTGCTTGAACACCTTCTGAAGCAAATTTCAAACAACATTAAGGTGTCTCTCAGAGGTGCAGGCAAGTTATGCAATTAACCCGAGGTCCCCTAAACAAGAACAGTGACAATTTTAGTCACTGTCTGCTGCTTTACACTTTCTGATCTCATCCAGCCACACACTCATGACCTTGCTTGGTGTTTCTGTTACCCTTTGCACTTGGGTGCACCTACAGGAACTCTTCAGTTGGACAGAATTAAAGGAGTACCTGTCTAGGTTATTATTTTAGACACTGCTATTTTATTGTTGCAGGAAAAATATCATTCTAGGTATTCATGTCTTTTTAAGACCTACATGGTTAAAATATACAGAGAGAGTCTGACAGCATATCTTCTCTATAAAAGTCACTCTTCATTCCACTTAAACAAAGCCACTCTGGAACATGAGCATAACAGAGAAAGAAGGTGACTGGGTGAGGGTGTTTAGAAAAAAGGGAGCCTACAGAAGAAAGTTCCTACAGCCTGCAAAGAGGGCTAAGAAGGGAGATCTCTCCAGATTCTCACTAAGAAAAGGCTCTTTAG